>JAUESI010000015.1:162748-186732 GCA_032275145.1 Synergus laeviventris | reverse complement strand
ATGATGGCAATGTCCATTCGTACGTACGGAAAAAAATCGGTAATTTACTTATGGTTCTATCAACCTTAAGGAAAAGATTCTCATCAGTGCAATGTCCCAAGTGCGAATAGCCGGTACTGAAAATACGGCCCAATACTAGGCCAATCTTGGCAGCCAAGAGTCGGGCAATGTTACTGGGCCAATATCAATAAGCTTGGCCTAGCAATGGCCCATTATAGGGCCGAAAGTTGGCATTACACCGACAAACAATGTGGTAAGTCAAAAAGGCAGAGTCTGGCCCAGGAATGGCTCATCAAAGGGCCGAAAGTCGAAACTACTACATCAAGTTAAATAGTCAGAATCTGTCCCAGCAATTGCATTTTAGGTACTGGGCCAAAAGTCCCCGTGCAGAAATTTGGAAGGGATTCTGGTGGTGCCCTGGCCAGTTTTTCGTAGTTCTAGTGTTGTCCGGATCTGGAAAACTAGCAAGGACCCTCCACAAAGCGCATCACGCTTTCACTGTTAAATACTCCAAGTAGGAAAAACTGGTCACTACCCCATCAAGATTAAAAAACTATATTCTCAAAATCTGAAGCCACAATCTCTTTTCACCCATTGGTTGGATTTCTATTCGCTGCCTATACTTGAAAATCGAGATCAGAACTAAAGGATTATTTTAAGAGATTTGAAATCATTTTAAAGTATTCCAAAAAACTTTTAAAAGTTTCAAGATTTTAAAGAAATTTTGAACCAAAAAATGTTGCAAATTCCCTATTTTTACTTGATGTTTGAGTTTGGCTTGGAAAACTCTTCAAATCCCTGTTTCATTATCAACAATATCTCAGTTTTATTACATTATTTTAAGGTGGGAATACCAATGTAATATTGATAACAATCAGATATTACTGCTATATCGTTATCCTATAAATGCGCGTAATTATATTAAAATATTTTTACTGAAAATATAAATCCTGACCAGGGCCTTGTCAGAATCCTATTTTAAAAAGGACTAAATGCAGCAATTTCTGCACGGGTCAAACTACTCCGACACATTGCCTTCGAAATAGAAAAATCAGAATCCGACCAAGCAATGGCCCTTTTTTCAGCCGTTTAAAAAAAAAATTTGGTTTACAAATCTTTAGTTGCGGTGATTTAAAATGTCGAAAAGCTGTAATGATTGAATGTTGAATATTTGTATTTATCCTAAGCAAACTATAACTAATATCTTCATGAAAAAAATTCGCTATTTAATAATATTTATTTTTTAATAGTTTTTTTGACTGGCAGTGGGTTCAGAGGATCACAAATCGTAGACATTTGTCAAAAAATGGGGGGGGGGGAATTTTACACAAATGTAAAAAATCGTCAGAGACGTGCCGAAAAAATATAGCTATTCATACTTTTGCAAGAGTATAAATTAACAATTTTTTTTCAGCGCAAATTTCACTTCTGTTTTGTTCTTTCTCGTTAAATTGTTATATATTATATATTAAACTTATCGCAGGAATATATTACTCTTTCTCCAAGCAAAGCCGTCTCTACCAGAAAGATAATTTGTAACAGTATATCGACACGCGATTCAAAAATTTTCACATGGCTTGGTGTCTTGATTTAATTGCTGATATTCATTGTTTTTATTCAGATATGGATTATAGCTGGGAAAAATAGTATTGTACCCAGGAAATTTTTGTAATTGTAATTATATAGCAAAAGTTTAACGGATCTTGAGAAACCTTATGTGTTTTAGAAGTTTTGAACAAAAATTATGTCTTAAAAATGTTTGCCACAGATTACACCCACGCGACTTTCCAATTCATGCATATATACATAATATTGAGAAAGTTTTTCTGTGGTTATATTTCTTCAGTTTATTTATTTGCTTCTTCAAGTAAAATTATTTATTGATTTAATTTTACAGAACAAATATTATAATCTTAATAAACTCAATTGCCCAACATAAACAAGAAATCCTAATTAATTACTTGTAATAAAAGCAGTAGTAAATTACTGAATTACGTAAACGTAAAGAGCAATTTAAGCTAAAAGTACCTAACTTGATTTATTTGCGTGAGTAATAAGACACTCTTTCGTGTAATGATAAACCATATACAAGTGTCTATCCAACTCACTAGTGCGATCTGTAAAGTTGATAATATAAACACTGAAACGCCTACATTCTTCATGACACTATTCTCTGCTATTGCTATTCTCTCTGAAATTTACTATGGGATCATTGCGCTTGCGCCTTTTCTTCGGTAAAACGTCAGTTTTGAGGGTTTTGAGTTTTGACTGTACCAGACTGTACGATCTTTTGGAAATATATGTCTGCCGTATCGAGCGGATTTTTTAAATTTTTGCACAGCATTCTTTTTCTCATTTCAATTCTGATAAGATCGGTGCAATTCGTTCGAATCGGTTCTATACCAACAATGCAGCATTGTATAACTCTTAGACGTCTCGTTTCTGTTTCTATACACGACGGAACGAAGAAGTGAAGAATGTACCGTTTGAAAATTCTACGAAGGGGATTCCCTGGCTTCGTTATACGAGATGCGAAAGACTGCCATTCGACTCCCTTTGTATCCAATAGGACGTGACTGCTTTATGGAGCTTTTACGAATCTCTTTATCGGACAAGAAGTGCAAAATATTTTAATTAAACAGTCTATACCGTTATATGAAGATTCAATTTTAGAATATAAAAGAACTCTTCCCCATTCCCAGTCATCACAGTACTCGTACCTATATTTTTTAAAATAAAAGTAATAGAAACAAAAAATTGAAATAAATAATTCAACGTGGGATTAATTAATTAATTCAATTAATGTCATCATGAGTTTGAAGAATTCTCAACGATTTTAAATGATTAGCTTTGCAATTAACAAGATTTTAGAATATATCAAAAGTTTTAAAGTATTTCAAGAGACTAACATAACCCTCCTTTTTTACAGTGAGTCGGATATGGCCCCAAATGCGGAGGAAGAACTGCTTGTTGTCAAGCCTAGAGGATTGCAACCGGAGAAGGTAAAAAAAGTCACAATATATAATGAACAAGTATTAAAAACTAGAGTTGGCAGAAATTTATAGGCCGCATAAGCATTTTTCAGTGTAATTATATTCTCTACTTTGTGTATCAAAGAGAATCTGACTCTGTCGGCTGTCCGCTAATCCAGCTCGGCATGTATAAACGTACATATGTAATAAGCGCCGAGGAGTGTGCAGTGATTTGTGTCATGCGAGTCGTCCTCCTAGGCTTCCTCCAGTTACCACAGGAAGTTTTCGATTAGTATATCTTTCAACTTTCAGTCAAAATGTAAGCGATGTAAGTTGTAGGTATATATTTGCATAGAGTAGGAGTACGGTGTCTGCGGTCTACCGACTTCAATTTTATCTCTAAAAGTCGTGAGAAACCTTATCACCTTGCTTGGATGACACTCAACAAAGGAACAGTATCAGCGGAAGTCACGTATTGCATGATAAGGAACGGTCAGGGTCGAAGAGCAGATCCGTTAAACCAAAGAATAATTAAAGGCGTTCACCGTGTCCATCGCAAATTATCCTGCGAACTTTTTATACATTATTTGAAATTGATTGGAAATACAATTGAGTGTCCCTATGCAAAAACCAGACATAATTTTTTTAGTCGAATAAATAATAGTACAATAAAATTGAATTTTGAAACATACACTATCGAAGATAATTGAATTCCGCATCTTTTTTTCCTCTGCAAGAAAATCGTATCTTTTTTAAATTTTAAACAAATTGCAAAAAACGTGTTTTTTTAAACTTTAGCGTTCATAGTTTTTTAACCAGTAATTTATTTTTAAAAAGCCTTTGCAGAAAACTTCTCTGTCTGAAAAACTTCTCCACAGGAAGTTTTTGTTTACTCAAACTTTCCTCGATAAACGAAATTCCAAAAACTTTAGCTTTGAGCACGAGTTGCAGACAAAAATCGAATTAAAATTTGACTTTTAAAAAAACACGTTTTTTGCAATTTGTTAAAAATCGAAAAAAGATACGATTTTCTTGCAAAGAAAAAAAATATGTAATTATTTGACAATCCTATATAGAATTAAATCATGGTAAGAGTGTCTCAATAGAAAATCACACAAAGATTCTGTTGCTGTTAAATTAAAACTTTTGTTCTATCTTCTAATTTTGACTAAAATACTAACGACATAAATAAAGACATTTCATGATTAATGAAGAATAATGAGAAAGAAAATAGCTTTCTACATTTTGTCCACAAACGACTACAATTCGCATTTAAATTCCAGCATTTAAATCACTCTTGGAAAAGTTTCGCGAGTTTGTACACTTTCTTAACTAGAATACTTTTATTAATACTTTTACTGACGGAGAAACCCTGCGATGTTATAATTGTTGACTGACACGATTAATGCTATATGAAAGATACGTATGCAAATCTGAATGAAGTTGGAGAGGAAGACGCTGAATGCATTAGCATGCATTTTTCGCGCACTTTGATGAAACGCAAATCGATTTTATCAAAGATCCATCGATCTACTTGACGAATGGGTGGACTGAAAATGATGTGGCGTGTGACGGTGACCGTTCGACGACAGCTACGAGATAAACATCATGTCTCAACTCGAGCGTTTATTTGTGAAAAATAGATGAGATTTAATCTGAAAGTCATAAAAAGAAGATATCGCAAATCCACTTGATTTCTATGTCGTGTACGTCGTAATTTTCGAAGGTGCATTGTATATTTAAGGTAAAATCAAACAAGTGTAAAATGTTTATAGAAAACTTGAATATATAAAGATGTAAAGCATGGAAAGTTAATTCAATGAAGGAATAATTTATAGATAATTTTGGAAAGTAATAATTCTGTCAGAAATGAAGGTTAAATTGTTTACGTTTTTTTTTTGAGAAAATATATTTACTACATATTAAAATAGATAAAAAGTACACGAAGTCGTTGTTCAGGCGTGTAACCTAAATCTAGAACAAAGCATGTACAGATTTCCGTCAAGGTTTCAAGGTTGCTAGCTTATATTTTTATACCATAAATAGTTGTTCTATATGAGGTATTCATTTTTTAGAGATATATTCTCCAATTTTTATTTTTTAATAGAAAAGATATTCTACGATCGGAATCTTAAAAACGGTACCACAAACTAGAATCTCGAAGCTGATAAACCGCAAAGCTTTTTGTCTGTGGTCTCGTCAATGATGAAGGTTGGGCGAATCGTTATGTTGCATGAAATGCAGTATATAATGTTAATTTTTTTTAATACAGATTGTTGTTATTATAATATATCATAAACTTCTATACTGAATGAGGTTGTAAAAATTAAGTGGTTTTATTATGAGCAATTGAGCACTGTGCAGTGTAACTTTTGCCTCTATATAGGAAGCTGATTCAATGATAATGGACGATATTATAGGTCATTCGATACATTGATTCGATAAGAACAGCTTATGGGTGTTTGCGAATAAACCACAGGACTAGGGCAAATTATAGCCACTCGACTAAGAAATATTTTTATAGTGCAACTAATTTCATGACCCTTTTGATCGTAAATCGATAAAATTATAGTTATTATCGCCTTTTCTACTTGAACAATCGTAGGACTACTGCAGGAATTGATTCCCGTTGAGCCGAAAAGATCGAAATCTATTTTCTTGAAAAATAAGAAAGCGAATTGTTTCTCAGTTTACTTTTACTCACTATAATAATCGCATGCCTATAATATACTTGCGTAATTTTTTGAAATTCTGTCAAACACTTTAAACAATTTACCAATTAGATAACGTGTTAAGTTTTTGTTGTTTAAACCTCCTTAAACGGCAGATAAAATCTTGAAGAAATGTGTATAAATTGTAATTTATATAAATTAATTTTCTTAATTTGCAACAGGAACGGTTGCGGCCCCCAACTTACAATGCTGAGGACTATGCTATAGCACTGAGAAGATGGGGGAGACGTCCTCTGGGATCCACTCAAGATTCTCAGGGAACTTTACCCTCGACGACGAGTTCTAGTTCCGGTTATGCTTCCGGAAGTGGAGAGATGACGCTAAGGCAATTCACTTCCGTGAGTGAACTTCTCAACAAACTCAGAGCTGACCTCAGACTCGCATTTCCAAGGTTTGTTAAATTGTTTATAATATATCAAACAAACCTCTTATTTTCCACCAAATTAAAAATACCTTTCAAAATGCTAACAGTCTTTTCAATTTCAAGTTAAAAACTTTCTCACGATAAAAAATGTAAGTTCTTTTCCGTTTCACACGGCTTATGAAGGTGAATATAAAAGACTGACAAAGCGTACTTTTAAGTAAAATGCCAAAACCCTGGATACTAAACTTTAAGAAAGTCAAGAACGAAGCATATATATAACAGTTGCTTCTTATTATTTCCCATGTTAAATAATCGTAATAATTTCATATCGCATGAACAAACTGTCTTGCGTGCGAGTCTTAGCTTCTGAAAAATTCCGGAAGTCTAATCTCCAGCAATAATTGGCAAAATAACTGACGACCACGCGCGAATCTGACACACTTATAGAGCGCTTGAAGTAGGACGTACCAAGAGTCCTTGAGTGTGCTACTTATATCAAATACAATCCAAACATTCTTTTCTTCTATTCGTCTAAAGAGTACTTTGAAAAAAATAAGAAGAAGTAGCATTACACTTTGCAAAGAAAATATAATCTTTTACGGTTAGAAAAAGAAAATTAGTGAGTTTACTGAGATTTTGACCTATTTCTAAGATTTGAGTGATCATCTTGAATAAAATATGATATAATTCTTAGAGAAAAACAAGTTTTGAAGCAAGAGGTAGACATTTTGCGATTGAAATATTAACAAGAAGTATGTAAATGTGCATTCGTGCATCCATTCATGCGGATAAACGAGGCACTGAAATACCAACTTCCACATCGCTTATCGCAACATTCTTGTAACGCGAGCGGTGTAAAAAGTGCAGACAACAATAAAAGCAAACTTGATGTACGATACGAAGTAGTTGCGTAGTATTACATGAACCGGAAGTGTTTGCTATCTTGGGTTCGCTGCCCTTTCCCGCGTGTTGATAAAAAACTGATTCGCATATATAGCGAATGCACCTTCCCTTCCTCGTTTTACCCTTTTCCTTCTTGTCGGTGACCCTTTCACACAGCTCTTCTGCTTATTTTATTTTTCTTTCGTCTCGAATAAAATTGACTGCCATTTTTAATTAAACTCTAGAGGTAGCTCATTAATCCCTAATTAGTGGCTGTCTCGCTTTAGCAAGTCTCTTGCATTACTCACACTTCTTATATATTTTGGTCACGGAAAAAGTTCCTCATTGTCCGAATCGACAAATCCATTCAAGATATACGAGTTTTCAATTCAGGAAGTGGGAAAATTTATTTAAAAGAATTTAAGTGATGCAGCTTACATTGTAAGATGAGAGCACTTATATATTATTACTTTTCTCTCTTGTGTGAGAAAATCCTCTTCACAATTGTATATTTCAATTTATTCCATAATAATTAAAGGGCATTAAAACTGCATACCATTTACTTTCTAGGAAACTCTTATATCTGCTTATATATAATGTATACGCGTAGCCAAGCAGTAAAATAAAAATGTCTAGAATTAACCATCATTTTAAAGATATTTTATGAGATTTTCAAAAATTTAAATATCTCATGAAATTTAAAAATTCCTTTAAATTTAATAAAATAATAAAATGACTGACAAATGATATTTATAAAAATTATGGTTATTACTATTGTTTCTAATTTGGTCGCTCAGAGTGGAAAGTCTTATTTCTCTTGTAAAAGAACTGAACCAAGAATGACGTAGATTTCCAAAGAGCTACTTTTTTTATCGTAATTGTGTATTATTATATATTAAAGTCATTTCAGGGAATCACTTCCCGTTTTGAAATTTTCAGAAGGAAATTCTCTTCAATTTCCAAGCTAAATATCACTTTTCACTGACCCTATTGTTCCTAGAAAGGTCCGGGAACTTAGGGCAATCATATTTCCCAGCAAAATATTTAGAGACCTCCGATCCACTTTTCTCGGTGCCTTAGTCACAAATTATCGTGAATAAGGCGATTCTACACGCCATTCGAGTCGCGATTGGCATAATCCTCGTTCTTATAACACAAAACTATAATACAGTTACTTGGAGCAGTTTAATGGCACATCAGACTATACTCAGTTATTTGAAACCACTATTTACAGGTTATCGACTGTATCAAGACTCAAGTTTGCGTCCGATTATTACTCATTTATGTGGGACAAGCAAGCACTTCGTCCGCCATATGCTGTCACACTTCGATAAAGTCGCATCTTCGCCAATTCGTCGAGAGTTCTCGAGTCTCGTCTCGACACATGCCAGGAAAACGGTAAACATAAAAAAGCACCCGTTAAACGCACGCATCTTAATCGTGTAGAAGTTCATTAAAGACATAATTCGCGTTTAGAACTTGTTAACGGCAGTATGCATGCATATTTTGAGGGACGTATCGCTCATTTTTTCTCGCTTGGTAATTCATCATACTTCAGAATATCCATTACATGCATACTGAGATTTTAATTAACTCATTTCATTACCTTCTAAGCCTATAATTCCTGTGACTTTAATTACAGCATTGCTTAAAAGAACAAAGTGAATGATTAATCATTGACTTGTATATTCTGTTCTCGTTTCAGTAATCAGATTTAAGACTTAACAAAAGCTTCAGTGATGAAGAAAACAAAATATATTGACATTGGAATTATAAATTCCGGATCATTTCCGGGTTTAATTTCTTGCAAACTCTTTTTAAAAAATCTTGAAATATTTTCAAATTCCTTGCTTAAAAATCTTAAAAATTTGAAGTTCACCTTTTTAAATGACAATAGGTACTGTGATGAGAGATGAGTGATAAGGTGAATTTGATGACAATGTTGACTATGCAATGCGGAAGGCTGGATCCTTAAATTTCATAAGTATTTCAAGTCTGATAAATTCTTGTTTCGAAACATGCATAAATCAAGCTCTTCATCGATGCATTTTCCAATCTTGGCGCCGAACTTCGTTAATCATAAATCTCGTTCTTATCCCTCTTCCTTTCTTTCATTCTCTTTCTAACGCTTTTATCCGCCGCTTTCATTTTCAACAGGCGGCGCGCCTCTTGAGATTTGAATATTAAGGTGTGCCCACCCTCAACAAAGGTACACAATTTGGTATTCATGGTGTGAAATCTCCGCATATTTTTACGTAAATGTATACCAGAAAAAGGGTTCCTGAATCCCTACAAGACTTACATATATGATGAGTGTAATGTATCATTATACAATATTACAATATAATGCATCAATTGTCATTAAAACATCACAACAACCAAGAAATGTGATTCTCTAGGCATTTTATTTTCTATCTACGTGCGTTTTATTTCATTGTCCAGTATTAATGCTCGATTATAAAGGATACTTTGTTTTCTTCTTTCGGTTTGAAAAGAAATAAAGTTCCGTTGCTTACAGAAGCCTGAAACGTGATGAGAGAACAGTAGTCTGATCGCTGTACAAAAAATATTCCTGGAATTATGTATTTGGAATTATTCATGAGCAGAAAAAAATTATATTTACTCATTTGATTATTAATATGCATTTTCATTTTGAGAGTAATTTCTTTCAACTGATATAATTATTACTAATTAATTGCAACTTCTCTCGCGTTTTACAAGCCATAAATTGGGGTCGAATATTTATATACAATCGTTGAATGTTAGAAAGTTATGAAGTGAACGAAACTTCCATCATTGTATTCTTTTAAAAATACTTGCTACAAATGTCTCACAGAGCAAACATTAATCCCATTTCATTTCAAGTATTACAGAAAAATGGGTTAATCTCTCAACATAAACTCATTATTAACACAATTTAAACATGATTGTTAGGCAATAATTTTGACTAATCGTATCAATTTCGGTTACTCGAAAACCTTTCTTTCTTATTAAATAATTTTTTATATGAGCAACACTTCCTGACTTTCAAAATTGTCATGTGAACTTAAAAGAAAATACAACAACGAAACTTACAAATGAATTGGAAGAAGATTAATGAAGCATCAGTATGAATTACAATACACCTTGTTTGATAAATTTCCAAACATGATATCGTTAGAATTTTTTGTCTCGTCAGGTATAGAAAAGTCAAAGTCATTGAAGAATTCAAAGAGATATATTCATCTCAATTCGATTTAATAATAGAGCTATCATAAAACTCCCAGAATTTTAATAAAGTATTTTTGATCACAGAGAACTTTTTTATAGGATCTTCCATTTTCGTCAGCGCGGAAAAAAATAATTTACATATGAAAAGATTGTAGTCGTACTTAATTGAATCGAATCTGAAAATGAAGAGTCATTGTTACCTAGAAAATAATTGTATATAAGGTGAGAAACAAGTGGTATTTTATTTTGAAAATACAAATCATTTTTACCAAAATAAAAAAAAAAATTTCTGTATTTTATAGGTATCAAGTAATATTGATATCATTAGTAAAGTTCTCTTAATCGGTAACAACATTAAGTATCAATTTCGAGCCAAACCACGTTTTATACCTTTTCTTTTACGTTTTGAGAAGGTGGATGTTTTTGCAATTTACTGCGCATCTTGAATCCAATTATGTATAATTCTGATAATAGCTAACGACTAATAACATTCGATGGTAATCAGGGAGCACTTCCTATCAAGAGGTAAAATGTAAGTGAAGAAAACAGGTTGACGTACGATTATTCACCTCTGTATCAAAAGCATACAAAAGAAAGCATTTCCTGCTGTCGTTAGTGTTGATATTAAGATTAAGTAATTTCTTAACTGAACGCGATGCAAATTCTGGTTCATTTTCACAGCTTTACCACAAACCAATCAAAAATCTAGCATAAAATAAAATTTCAAGTATGTAATCGAAACCCTTTTCTAGGTCAGGAGCTAAAAAAACGTATTGTAATAAAAAAGCTTAGTTTGATAAGATGAAACATTTTTATTTCAATGATACCCGTGCAGAAATTGCCCCACTTAGCCTCATTTGACTTAGGGTTCTGACCAGGTACTGGTTGGGATTTCTATTTTCAATAAAAATATTTTTATATAATTAGGCATTTATGGGACAATGATATAGTAGTAATAACTCATTAATACCAATCTTAGATTGGTATTCCTACCTTAAAGTTATGTAATAAAACTGAGATATTGTTGATAATGAAACAGGGCCTTGAAGAGTTTTCCACGTCAAAACCAAACATCGTTTAAAAATGGGGAATTTTCAAAATTGTCTACATTTAATTATTTATGAAGAAAATAAAAGATGATTATATTTACATATATATTTAAAAATTAATTGTTGACAAACACGGACATATTTCTAAGAATTTTAAGCAGCTTTTTGGTGAATATTATTATTACAGTACATTTTATATATGACTATATTTTTTTCGTAATTTTTAGAAATTAGAGATTTAAAGGGATTTCAGAAGATCTGAAAGAATCTCAAAAGATTTCAAATGGGGTCGAGGGATTTCAACCAATTTCAACATATTTCAATAGAATTAACCGATTTTAAAGAATACAAAAACATTTTTCGTTTTCTAACCACTTGAAAATCTTGAAACTTTTTTTAAATTTTTTGAAAATTTGGCATTTCTTGAAAATTCTAAAATCTATTATACCCCCTCCCCATCCTCCTCCATCTCCCCACTGTAAATATATTGAAATGACGTAAATTATTTTAAATCATATACAATCAATGATTGAAATCCTTTTAAATTCTCCAGAATCACTTTAAATTTCTTGAAATCCCTTTAAGATTCCTTAAAACCGCTTTTGAAATCTTTTTGACAATCCGTGAAGGTTCTTAAATAATATTTAAAATTCTTTGAAATACGTAAAAACAAACACTTTAAATAACAAAATTCTAAAATTTTAAATGTCCGTGACTCAATTTGAAATTTTTTAAAAACTCCTTAAAATCACTTGTTTAAAGGAAATTATAATAAAATATTCTCATTAATGAATCCAGAATAGTTTTTTAATCCTGACGGGATATTATGGGGTATTTACCAGTGGGAGCGTGACGCGCCTTGTGGGGTCCTTTCCAGTTTTCCAGATCAAGACCACACTAGAACTAGGGAAGCTGGCCAGGACCCCATTAAGACCCTATCAAAATTTCTGCACGGGTTTAAAACTTGCTTTCATTCCTGGTTCCTGTTCCTACCTTATATTTATAATTCTATACATTTTCTTGAATTTTATTTGATGAATGTAATTTATGGATAGTAATTAACAAAATTAATGACCAGCACTGATTTTAACGAGAACCGATATTGTCGTTTTTACGATGTATAATTGACAATTGACCTTATTTGTAAAACAAAAGGTACTTAAGTTGTGAAAAAAAAAAACTGAAAACATGTTTGCAAAGACAGAAACGTATAAACCAGAAACGAAAAGCATAAGTCATACATGATTGAAATTCCATTGCGTAAGCTGCATTATCTTGTACCAGAAAACACTTTCCTCTTTTATTTTTCAAACAATTAAGAACTTTTGCTTTCACAGTAATATTTGATGACTAAACCATGATTCTTATCAAAGAAAAGGATTGAAAATTAAAATTATCCAAGTAGAAATTATAATAACGTAATAAACACAAAAGACTAAAATAATAGAATTGAAAAATGCACATCTGTAGAGTTCAAGGAAGAGACCTTCGCTTTTGAAGATTAGCTTTCGCTTTTATGTTTCACGATGAATAAAACATAAGCTTGTTTCGCATTGCGAATGACAGAAGTTGTCTTTCTTGGAATGACCGACAATAAAACGCAACTGTTGAATAATCGGGAGATCCCGTCTCGTCTACTATATGGACTATAGAGTTCAGAAACTTTTAGTTTTTCATGCTCAGATTTATTTATATATATATATAATATATACATATAACCCCTGTCAGATCGACTTACGATACATGTCAATTAGAAGTAGGCGTGTCGATATGCCAAAATCAACATAGCCAAGGTATATAGTATATTATACCTATATGCCTACGCATGGTTAATCTTGAGACAACACTTCATGCGTATAAATGAAGGTGATCTCAAATCCCCGAATGCAAATTCGAGATCAACTTCCAAGTGGGCGAGTCCTTTATCTATACTAATCATTTGTCCTTGGAAGAATTTTTTTATACATAATATGGAAGTAAAATTCAGTCATCACAGTACCTATTGTCATTAAAAAAGGTGAATAGGTGATGTCTTGTGATGACTGAAAATCTCATGGAATATATAATTTATGGGAAAATGTTTTACCATACTCTAACATAAAATAAGTAAAAAAATTTTGTGGGTTTCCTTTGTTCTTCGAGCCAAAAAAAAACGAAGAGGCTCGCATTCCTGAAGGGTTGAAGGAAAATTTGCATCTTTACACTCAGCATATTCCGTAAACTTTGAAGCATGTAATTCTCGAAGTTACAGGGTTTATTGCCGGTCGTATTAAAAATATTCGTTGTCATAAAAAATGCAGCGTATGGTGTATGGTGTATATTTTATATTGTATATTGTATGTTGCATGGTGTTTGAAACTCGTAAAAGAGAGCACGCACGTAACGACTCGCGAAACATGAAATACAGGGTCTTTTGCCCTGTTAAACGTTTTCGCGAGTGGTTGTCGGTGGGACCCATTAACAATTGCTCGACTGGGTCTTAAAAAGCAGCGGCCCGTATAAATGTCGCCGTGTTTGGAAGCGGGTCTGCAGAAATTGCACAACGCCGTTATACGAGTATTACGTTCTGTTCGCAATTGAAGCACCGTATCTTACAGAAGGAAATCATAAATCAGAGACTGTCACAGTTTTTTCGGCTAACGAGAGGACAAGGACATGATTGCGAACCGACCGGCAATTACTATCATATTCGTTTGACACATATTTCTCAGGATCGCGTACAATGGCTTCATCATCGATTTCTTGTGAAAGAATTCTCATGTTTAGAATTACAGAAAACAAATACAAATTTCAGTTTGTGCGATGCGAAGGAAAAGCGGACTTAAAGCATGGAAATCTCGTGCCGTACAATTTACATTGTAATTAACAATTTTTAGGGGACTTGTACGATTTGAAACACCGTTAGGAGACATTTAATGCCAGCAACATTAAGAAATTATTCGCGACTGAGGTTCACAAGCTACATATGCACACGATCGTCAAGCTCTTAACGATCGCCTTTACGCTTATACCTATACCTACCCTTGTTGAAAGTGATTCTACAAACCCTTTTTTTCCCTGGTATCTTTAATGTACACCGCCTTGTAAATATCTTTCACCTTCTTGACTATAAATTAAAAACTATTGGTGCTATTACTGTTTCCTTCTATAATAGATGGTATTCAATCATGTAGAGAGACCTTTATTTATGATCCTTGATAATCTTGCACTGAAGATATGAAAATATTTTATATTGATTTATTACTTTCTCCACTGCATAAATAGAGTCTAATAAATAAAGTAATTCTATTAGAGAATAATTATATATTTTTTCTCCTATCCGATTAAATTGAAAAATTATTCTTTTTTTTTCAATTTTGCGAATGCTTCTATTATGCACTGACCCGTGCAGAAATTTCCCCATTTAGACCTATTTAAAATAGGGGTTCTATTTTTAGTAAAAATATTTTTATGTAATTACGCATTTATAGGTTAACGATATAGCAGTAATATCTCATTAATATCAATCTTACATTGGTATTCCCACCTTAAAATAATGTAATAAAACTGAGATATTGTTGATAATGAAACATGGGATTGAATAGTTTTTGAAGTCAAACTCAAACATCAAGTAAAAATAGAGAATTTTCAAAATTTTTTGTTTCCAAATTATTTTTAAATCTTGAAACTTTTAAAATCTATTTTAGAATACTTTAAAATCATTTGAAATCCTTAAATGTGTTGGAATTTTATAGTATCATTAAACATTCCTTAAACAAATTTTAAAAGATTTTTCTGAAGACTTAAAAGAAATTAAAAAACATTTTAACTTATCTCTAAATATTTCAATGAAGTTCAAGTGATTTAACGGATTTAAAAGAATTTAGAAATATTTCTTGTTTTGAAATTACTTGAGAATTTTGAAACTCTTTTAAATTTTTTCAAAAACCTAAAAATCACTTAAAATCTCTTGAAATCCTTTAGAAAATATTGATATCTTTGAAATCCTGTACATTTTCTTGAAATTACTTCAAATGAAATTTTTTGAAAATCCTTTAAAATTGTTGAAGATTTAAAACCCTTTAAAGTATTTTTTAAAATTTGTTATTAGTTTAAAATCTTGAAACACTCCTTAAAACTACTTGAAATCTTTTGAAATCGTTTTAAATTTATTACAATTAGTTGGCAGCTCTGATCTCGATTTTCAAGTATAGGCAGCGAAAAAAAATCCAACCAATGGGTGAAAAGAGATTCTAGCTTCAGATTTCGAGATTGCGAGAATATATTTTCGATTTCTGAAAATTAACTATAGTTAAGTAATCATATATTATACAAATAATTAATCCAAGAATAGTTTTTTAATCTCGATGGGATATTGACCAGTTTTTCCTAATTAGGGTATTTATTAGTGAAAGTGTGATGCGCCTTGTGGGGTCCTTGTCAGTTTTCCAGATCAGGACCACACTAGAACTACGAAAAACTGGTCAGTTAAACGTATCGCTGCATTTCGTAATTTCAAGAAAATATATCTAAATTATATATAATTTCTAGATGGCAAAATTTAGCTAAATCAGTTAGATATTTAGGTAACACAGCTATATTTCTTGGAATTATGAAATCCAGCGATACGTTTAGCTGGGACCATTCTTATCAGTCTGAGAATACAATTCTTATTTTAACCAATTTTATTTTAGTTTTGTACAGGAATTTGCATCACCTCCAGCGGAAGGAATCACTTTACTCCTCGAGACCCTGAGAGGTGTTCAGTTGGCGCAAACATCACCGCCTTCGGGGCAATCCGGACCACGAGTTGGTACAAGAAGAGCGGCTTTAGATGAGTTGGGATGTGTCGAGTGTTTAGCAGCCTGTGGCGAAAGATGTGCTGATGCACCCAGACTTTTGGTTCAAGCACAGCCAGGATTACTGGCTTTGGCTGTCTGCCTAACTAGCAGTCTAAACCGGTCCAGAGTTCTGGCATTACAGGTAAAATTCTTCATATTAAAAAAAATATTTATTAAAGCGGGGCTGCTGCAAGTCTGAGAATCAGTTCAAAAGTCAGAAAACTTTAAATTGATTCATAGACACCTTCAAATTCTTTAACTTATTACAGTCATCACAGTATCTATTGTTATTAAAGTGAATACCTGAATTATTTTTTAAAATATATGATAAAAAGTTATGTAACAAGCTTAAACCCACCAAACAAAAACCAATAAAATTTTTATTAAGATTTGAAATTGAAGTTTAGAATTTTTCTTATCGCAAAAAATATAAACTTTATCTTGCAAATATAAATTTAAAATGAATTTAACAGAATTTAAAAGAGTAGAAAACATTTCAATATATAGAGTATGGAAAAAAGGTGAATAGAAACGACCTGTGAGGACTGTTATTAGAATTGTACAATTTGATAAAAGGTTCATTAGTACAGTCTTTCTTTCGTAATCTATTTTCAATAAAAAGTTCAGTACAGATTTTGCATAATTAATATGCTCATTAAAGTTTAGCTGTTTCATTCAACCGTGTAGTGTACGAGAACAATTCGTAAAAGGTTGAACGATTTTGAAGGACATATGTGGGAGATACTTATGACAGAGATCATTACAAGTCTTTCTTACAACTCCCTTAGCTTTCAATCTGTTATTTCGGAGAGCTGTAGAACCAGTTTCTGTTATTAATGTCTTTGAATGAGGAAGTAGTTCGGAATACATAAGTAATCTTAATACGTTCAATACTTAACGTTCGAAGGTAGACGAGCTTCTTTTTCTTTAATAGATTTTTTTATACGAACCTAATCTAATCATTCCATAGAACTTGATTCATTATTAATTGTTATTATCCGAATTTTCAATCTAACACTTGGAATTCTCTCAACAATAGTAATTTTTTCACAGCTTTTAACAAAGGTGTGTCTAGCGCCTGGAGGACATATAGCAGTTTCTGAGGCAGTATCCACTTTGAGACTGAGATTTGCTGAAGGTGGAAGATTTAGGTTCTTGGCTGGAGCTTTATTGGCACCCAGAGCTGCGATGGCTTTAAGAGTGGCTGGAATTTCATTCTTGAATGCCTTTCTCAAATCTGCTCCGCGAGCCCAAACTAGGCTATATATTCAGGTAGGTCTAATTTATGATACTCTCGCTTAAAATGCCTGATCGTCTTAAATCAAAGTCCAAATTAGTCTCATCAAGAATAAAAATCTGACTAGGAATCAGTGATATAAAAAGAGTAGATTACTGTTCCTGGAAGAGATCAACTGAAATGGATTTTTTAATCATCAAAGAATCAAGAATTAATAAATATTTATTTGAATTCCAGGCTGAAGCATGTGAAGCAGGGTTTGAGCCTCAGGTTTTACAAGAATGGCTGAAGGAAATTGATGGCCACGAGGAAGACACCTTGGCAGATATTTTACACAAAGAAGTTCAAAAATGGACGCAAAATTGCGTGGACGTGGAAGCTCTTCAGCGAAGAGTCGTTCGATCTGAAGAAACCTGTAGAATTCTCAGTAAAAAAGTGACTGTTCTCCAAGGCCAATTACAAAAGCTGCAGCTAGAAAAAATGAACAACTACAACAATCAGGATCGTCAGAAATCAATGGAGAAAAATCAGAACAATCAAAAACACTCTTCGAATGCTGAAGATGAAGGTATCAGTTCTTCAGAAAGGTCCAGCAGTCCTGAAGATCTTAAACATGGACAAGCTCCTGCAAAAATGAGTTCGATGCAGGACAACGATCAAGAAACTACAATAGATGACGTAATCGAAGAATTGAGGATAATTGTTAAAGATGCTGAAGAAGAATTTGAAGACAGGAAACAAATGCCAGAATCAGAAAATATTTCGAAAGCCAAAGTTTCAAGGTCGAGTTCGAAACAATCTTCAAATAAAACTGAAGTTGAGACTTACGGTTATGATAACAAAAAGGGGAGTTCGATGAGTGTAGAAATAAAAGAAAAGCGAAATGGAAATATTTTAAATGGAAAATCTGGTAATCAGAATTCAAAAAAGGATCAGGTGACTTATTTTGGACCTGACGACTGCGATAATAATTCAATAAGGCCGAGTTCTCAAGATTCTGGTAGGATTTCCAAATCATCAGTGGAGGGAGGATTGAAAATAGTTGTGAGAGGACCTGACGCTGAGGAAGCCATAGTTCCTGCAATTTTGCACCCTCAGCCTCCAAGAAGAACTCCACCTTGTCTTTCAGGGATATTGGCAGTGAGAAGTTGTGATTTCGTAGACCATGAGGTTTATAATTCTCACGATGAAGAAATTGAAGAAGAGACTCTTGGTGATGGTAGCGATTCACTTTTAAGTGCTTCCAGGCTCAAGTATAATGATGGAAAAGAAAATTTGGAACATTTTCCAATGGACCCGAGAGTGAGTATAGATCAGATGAAGGTTCCTCAGCATTTTGAAGATTTAAGAGAATTTAATGACGATGAAAGAAGGGACAGAAGAATTACAAGAAACATAGCGAGTTCGCTAGGGTCGAGGTCGAAGGCGGCTTCGGATCAACCAGGGATGATTGGAAATCATTTGGAATCGTATAAGCAATTTGAATCCATTTCCAAACCTGGTTTGGGTCAGAAACACAATCTTCGACACAGAAGCGAAGTAGAAAAAAGGAAGTTCTTGAGAAGATCAGCGAGTCACGATTTTCTCGAGTCCAATAATTCCAGTCCTCATTCTCGAAGGTCGGGCAGCAGAATAGAAGGCAAAATTCGCAAATTTGAAAGTCTCAACTCATTCGATGAGCGGCAGAGTCTCAAGAATTTTCCTAGATTCATTGACGGAACTCCCAGGTAATAATTCTAGATTTATATTCAGTAAAAACTAATAAATTAACGTTTTTGTGACACTAGTCATCATAGTATCTATTGCCGCTAAAAAAGTGAATAGGTGTGGTGACTGTGATGACTGCGACACTGTTGAATGTTATTGATTATGAAATGAACAATTAGCAATTTCAGTTCCAGGCAAAACCAGCATTCATCCTACGAAGACTCGAGACAGAAGATGCGACGATCAGAATCCTTCCACCACGTCTCACATGTAGCGAGAAAGGATCAGTGTTCGTCACGAGGAGGAAGTGATAGTGGCCTTTTCTACATCACAGATTACGACCTGGAACCTCAGATGACACGAACACCCCAGGACAATCCAACACCTCCGAATCATCTAACAAAATCTCTCGATAGGATAGATGAGGGTCTCGACTCAATAGTAGACATCGTCATCTCTGAAGAAAAACGGCACTGGAATATTTTAGGACGCCTTTCCAAGGATAAGTCCTCGAAATCCAGGACGAAATCTGTGGAAAAAGAAATAGTTCGAAGTAAATCGAGTAGATACAACACAAATGGTAGCAATGATTGGAAAGAAATGCAGAAGCAGATTCGAAAGGAGCTGAAGAACGACGAGCTTTATAGCGGCTACGGCGGTAAGCAATTACGAAACGACGAGTTGTACGAGGATCAGAGGCAGTGGCATCATCAGGAAGAAGTGAATGGATCGAGGAAGTCGCATCGTTTGGAATCACTCGATGACAAGCTTGCAATGCCTCAGTCAAAAACAGGTTTGAGGCATGATTCTTTCAGTTATGAGAAAACAAGCAAGTTCTCTGCCAGGCCCAATGAGTCCGGCATTTTTGCCGGAAGGCCATCCGACGCTTTTGGTCTCGGGAAAAACCGGTTCAATGCCGGGAAATACTCGGGGAATCATTTGCCCAAGGAGAGCATCGGTGGTGTAAGAAACTCCACTTCCTCGGTCATCACTAAGCATGGAAAAGTTACCGACATTCTTTCGGGTTTATACTAAGTCCCAATTACAGACTTCAAACTGCTCTGCTGTACTGAAAAAAGTATAAGAATTAACTTTCCTTTCATTCGCTTTAAAAGTTTAAACAAATAAACAAAAGCTTTTAGTCATATTAAACCGAAAAAAGCTGCAGAATAGTGGACAAGTAGGTAGCTCGAAACCTACAATTAAAAGCCAAGTCCCTGAGACACTCCAGACAAATCGTTCAAATAGTATTACAAAATCAAGTTATAAATACGGGTGCTAGAAAGATTTCTTTATTCCCTTTTAATTGTTTATTTGTATATGAAGCGTAAAGATGTTAGTTAAATTTATACTGGCGAAGAGATAATCTTTGAATTCCATTCGTGACTGATTTGTAAAATAAGGACTTTTAAATCGACATTTTCCGCATGCTTGCACTATAATCAACTTTCTACAAAACAATTACGTGATCCGTAAACGTAAATACTAAACACTTCCTCAAGAAGTGTCAATTTTAAAGAATTCCTTTGATAAAAAAAACCAACGAAATAACAAATAACAAGTGCAATATTTATATAATATGTAAGGAACCCTATATAGTACCAGATAGTACTTAAGAATTAATTAAAATTAATATTCTATAAAATTTTAATTTTTTTTCTAGCTTATGATGAAAACTAAAATTTCAAATTGTTCGATGATATTTTACAAGATGATCTACCTCGTCAATTTTCAGCTCAAATACAAAATTAATAATCGTAATTCTGATGACCATTTAATTTGTATAATTAAGATAAATTACTATTAAAACAAAAAGACTGTGGCGTATGGAGAATGGTATTTGAATTTGTATTAACAAATCTCTCGAATTTTTGCAAAATCACTTAATAATGTAAGTAACGGGAATCTATAAATTCCTTTTTCATGATTACTTATTAAAGAGTTGAGACATTCCAAGATTTATATGAATTCCGTTAAGACCTTAGATATTTAATCTGTATAATATTATGTGTATACTTGTACTTTTAGAGGTAAAGAACTTTTATTGAATTAAGACTCACGGAAAACAGTTTCGGTGGCTCTAGGCAAAGAGAGCTGCTTATAACGGTTTGCCTGATTAACGGCGACACCAGCAATAAATGTTCTTGCTTATAATTTATTGCAATCATATAATATGGTATAACGCCTGCGTTAGCAGTTTGTTTATTGCTCTGGTGATGAATTGTATGCAATATGTTGTACTGAATAAAGCATTTTGTTTATTATAATTTCTTTTTAATTTTGAAAATATGTACACTACCGGGCAGATTTGTGAGTTCAATTATATTAAAGAGGATCAAATATTACATTTTGCAAACTTTTTGCATGATGCAAAAAATTATTATAAGCTCTCAGACCTCAAACAGTTATAAAAAGGTCAAAAAAAGTAAACAATACATGAGTACTTTTGATCTTTCTGTCCATTTTTATTTTTAAGTATGACAGTGTTTCGTATTTGCCAAAATTACAATTTTAAATTGCAGATAAATTCAATATTTCGTCAATAACATATTTGAGTTAAAAATTCAATGAATTCAATGAGATTCGTAAAAATCCTATCAAAGTGAATACAAAATTCTACCTTTTAGGAGTAAGACTTAAAAAATGGGCAGCTTTGCACTTGTTTTAATCCACTATTATTTTCACACACTAATACATTCACACGCGCGTGATAAGTCTTGCTACATCATCCCAAGTCATTCATGAAATGCGTTTGCATACATTCTACTCGTGAATTAGTATACATCCCTATTTGTGCGCAACTGAATATATTCATAGGATAAATTTCGGAAACTTAAAAATAAGTAAAGGCATCCAAGCTCTTTGCATTGAAATGATTGAAAATTCGTTACGCCACTTTGCTAAAATACTGTATATAAATTCCTTGCTCTCGATATAAACTCATTAATACTTTAAAACAAGTAATTTCATTAATAATGATAAAGATGACTGCGTCCGCGTGCTATGAACGTTAATATTGTATAAACAATCTATTAAAAGGGAAGAATTCGAATATTATGCGTAAGTACCAGTTATTAGAGAAAAAAAGATTTGAAATGTCATTCAAAGGAATGGAAATAACTTTTATCTTTAGGGAAAATTATGTCTACTTAATGAATAATAAGACGTCGACCTATTAATCATCTTTTCAAGTTCAAGTTTATCTCGCCTGACCCTATACTTCACATTCAATATCAATAAGCAATACAATTCCATCATTGTATCCAGAATTCTGTTCTATTTATAATATATCATAAATACTGAGTATACATCCAATAAATCTTGTCAACTCCGCCTAATAAAAACTAAGGAAATGCTAAATTTTGTGTAAAACTGATCGAAAATTTTCACTTCATTTTGGTCAATATTTTTCACAGCCTTTTACGAATATCTGCAAATTTTTAAGAAAAGTCTTTTTATTGCTTACATGTATTTTTATAACCCTCAAATTATGCTTTTATCAGGTCTATGAGCATTAAACTTTTCTATTGCCATATGTGCTGCTTAAATGACATAATAATTATAGTTTCGGTGTCGATATTGACATAAGCTGATTTATCTAATAAGAAATCTACGATTTTGTAGAAATATGGAAAACAAATCTTCAAGAAATGTCCGTCTTTCTATCCTCTCTCCTTTGCAGACGCAAAAGCATGTATTTATACGCATCGAAATACTATATCTATAACGACGTAGACGCTGCAAATGCGTTTTAAATCTCTTCATGCAATTATTATTATACCTAAAAATACTCCAGTACTGCGTAAAACGTCTGGAGTTAATTAGATCTTTGCGAAAAAACGAGAATAATTTTAAAAAATGACTCAGAGAATCTGAAAGCATTTGTACAGAAAATCAGAGCGGTTTAAAACAATAAATTTTAACTCCCTGTCACATGTAGGAGCGTTGTCTTCACTTCGTTCAATTCATGGCCCGATACGTAGGCTCCTCGATGAGTTAGCTCAGGACTATTCGTTACGAAAGGCTCGCATATTTTATCCCGGTTGAGTTCCAAAAGCTGCTGTGAAGTTTTGTCTGAAAAAAGTAACATTATATATTTGTAAGCTTAGAATTACTTCAGCTTAGATTAGAATTTTTTGGTTATCTAATTACCTCGACTTGTATTTAATAAGTAGGACAATTCATCGTCAGTAGAGACATGTTGAAATTCTTCTCCGCAAGCTCCTCTCAAAACTGCGACGACATCGGAATGTGGATTGTAAAAGTAAAGACCCTGCTTTCTACTGTTGAATTCACTAATCAATGCAGCAATTCCCTGTAAGTATAATTTAAATTTCAATATAACACGGAGACCACCTTAACGGTTAAAGTGTCTTAAAAAATAGATTGAACTTACTTTTGCAGCAGTGAAGTCCGCGCCTAAGACATACCGGCAATCGACAACAACTGGTATTTGGCTAGATCCTTGTTTTACTCCAGCGTGACCAACCGATTGTTTAATAAAGTCAACTGCCGGGAAGTACAGCGAGTTGCCTGGTGTTATCAAAAGATATTCTGAGCCGGATTCAGTCTAGAAAGAATATAAAAACAATGCGCAAAATTGATTATATTAATTGAAATTCTTTTGAATATTATTCATTAATATTTAAACGTTCCCTTACCATACATTTCTCCACGTGTATCTTTGGTCTAGCAGAGGGATAGAGCAAGAACATGATGTTGATCGCAACCCCAATCAAAATTCCGTACTCGACACCGATAATCAAGCAAAAGAGAAAAGTGGCGAAAGTGGGAATGAGGTCCTTCCTACTGGACCTCCACATGAGCTTTACAACCTCATATTCAATCATGTAAATTACCGCACAAATAATAACAGCAGCCAACGATGCTGAAATTAAAAGATTAAATAAGACTTTGAATTTCGTGACGCAACTATCCATAAATTACAAATAACGTCAAGGTTTAAGCTCATAAAATGAAACCTTTCAAGTTGTGAGTAATGACACAAAAA
>JAUESI010000015.1:145778-160355 GCA_032275145.1 Synergus laeviventris | reverse complement strand
AAAAATAAGGTCTCTAGCTTAAATAGAACAGGAGTTATGCATTTTTCAAAAATAGTCTTCACTCAAATTCTCAATTTCTCAACCCTTCCTATTTTTCAAAAAATTGCAAAATAGAAAAAACCCTGAAATACGTATCTTCTCTTTTACGATAAAGAACCCGTAAAAAAATTATTAGCTCAATCAGAAATAGGCCGGTCAATTCTCTGTTCGATTTGTAAAAGAATGCGCCATCGGTATGAAAAGTTAGAGATAAATGTTCAAGAAATAAAAATTATTTCATTAAAAATAATTTAAGACGTTTGAAGAGAATTGAAGAGGAATTTAAGAAAATTTTAGGTGGATAAATTCGCAGAATTTCAAACGATTTTTAAAGATTTCTTTTGAGATTAACTTTCGCGATATTTGAATGTTTTTAAATCATTTGAAGCGATCTCCATAAATTCAAAAGAGTTTAATCACTTTCAAAAAATTTCAGAGGATTTAAAAAATTTTAAGGTCTTTAATTTATTTTAAGAAATTTCAAGGAATTTTAATTGAATTTTTAATTCTGAAAAAATTCTATTATACATTAAACCATTAATAATCATTTTTTCAAATTAATCCAATAAAAATTAATCGGAACATTTTATTTTTAATTTTATTTCGGTATAATGTGAGATTTGTGTAATTTATAAATATCTCATATTTTACGAACAAGTCCACAAGAAAAAAGTTGTCTCCGTCCGTCTTTGGAATGCAACAAGAAGAAATCGAGTTTGTAGAAGGTCAATGATTCGAATCGAGTCACTGGCACGAATATTTCGGTAATTTAATTTACACTTGATCGAAGAAATTTCAAATAAATTAGTATGGTGATCAACTCTCACGAAAAAGTTACTTGAAACTATCACACTTTAATATTGCCTCGGTTCAAGCCACGCCGGCAACTGAAAGCGATTATGGATATACATGTTCTTTATATACATACTTCAATGAGCATGTTTGTATATTAACGTCACTGTTATGGAAAAATCAACTTAGCCTTCATTGTTTTTATCTACCTCGTCCAGGTAAAGAAAACTCAATTCTGAAAACGAAGGTACCAGAGTCACTTGATCCTTCAGATCGGTTGCAATTCGGCTGTTGACTGACAAAATTCTGGCTCAGAAACTCGTTTCTTTTTGTGCCCTTGACAATAGCTCCAGTTTTTGCTCCCAATTGAACAAAACTTATTTAATTCGAACACACGTGCAATTATTCAAACACATTTGCTTGTTTTTGTTTGTCAAGACCTTGTCAATTTAAGAATTTTAAATTATTGAATTTTTAAATGTGTAAATCTAATCTAAGATCCTGTAATTTTTAATTCTTTAATTTCGAATTTTACAGATTTATAATTCTTCAATCTCTTATCTTAAAAGTGTAAGGGAACAGGCTTAATTATTTTTTATTTATTTAATTATATTTTATCCCTTTAAGATCCCTATTTCTTGTTCTGTTGCCCTGACTTCACTTCATCAAACTATTTTCTCACTACATACTGTACAGACTTTTATTAATGCGCTGACCTACTCCTAGCCAATAGAGGCTGACCGGAGAATAAAAAAATCAATTTACTTTTCATTAGCCTCCTTACTCCTTAACCATCCTTGTGATGGTTAAGGTTTCTCAAAATGCACGTTTGTTTTCTAGATAGAGAAATCGTTACTGGACTATAAAGTTTATTATTCACACGTGACCAAGTCTTATTATCAAGACTGAAGCAAGAAATGTTGGGTAATTCTTTGTATTTGCAATTAGAGTTCGAAGTCTTAAAATACAATTCTTTTATCACTAAATTATTTGATTTTTAAAATGTAATGTTAAATCGCCTTTGCCACCGAAATTATTTATTAGTCAGGCTATCAGACACCCACTGGATTGCTTAGATTTTTTTTGGCTGGACTTCAGTCTAGAAAACTACCAATTAAAACAGTGGGTGTTAAATAAAAGTCCCGAGTTAATTATTACAAATCGGAGTCGTAGCTTTATTAATGATAGTAGGTAGGGAGATAATACGGAATGTACGGATTCTGAGTAATGTGATTCAGGGTCAAAACAATAACGGGTATGATCTACTAAAAAAATAACCCATGCACTTGTGAGTCGATTGTCGGTACAACAACCTTCGAAGGTTTTACGAGCAATAGTTGTGTAATCAGGAGCTCGTGAATTTCACCTTTCTAGGCCACATCTACGAGCTAATTGTAAACTTCACAAGTACCTTTTTTTTGTATTTTCCTAGTAGTAGACACTATGAGTCACGCTCAAATTAATCTCGCCGGCAATTAAAAAAACACCGGCACCGATTGTAAAAAGGATATTCTGTTCCGCAGATTCAACCTAGAAACTGACATCCATATTAAAATATATAAACAAGTATTTTATAATTAAAAATTTTAAAATAGTATAGAATTTTGAATATGGAAAATTGAAAGGTTTACAATTTTTTGCTAATCAATATTGTTACCTGCAATAATAGCCATATCCTAAAAAAGGGGTTAAATTTTTTTTAGAACAGAAAATAACATTTTTTACACGGACTTTATGTCACGAATTTCATCCACTGCAATTATAGGGAGGTTAAACAATATGTTTCTGAAATATCTTTCATGGAATTATTTGATCAATCTAGAATCAAATTGTAAAAATAAATAAAGGTAAATTTAAAAGAAGCAAAAGAAAATACATGAATATTGCTTAACATTTGCTAAGCAAATACAATAAAATAAGGCGAAGTGGGCATCCTTTTTCTTTATTGGGAAATATATTATATATTCTAATCAGATAGTCAATAAAATTTAATAACGTTGAGAAAGGATTAAAAATTATCTTATATTACGTTTGTGACCTAAAAAATAAACAAAGGTGCACGCAAAGATGCTCCACACATGCATAGGCTAAATATATATTATACTTACGAGAGGTAGTTTTCTATCTATGGAATTAAATTCTTCTTCTAAACAAATCGTATACGTCAAATTTTCTATAAATCATTTTAGCCGGTAAAAACACACAAGTAAAATTGGCAGCCCCTTAAACTGTTTTCCTGTTTTGCGAGAATGAGAAACTGAATACTGATGTATAAATTCCTTTCTACTAATACATAAACAGATGTAATCTCAAACACAACTAGAAATTCAACTGACACATTTGTGATTTGCTTGCACACATTTCTAAACTCGATCGATTGACATTTTGATTTGATCCGCCGAGGGCGCCACGTTAAAGCTGCCTGAAGCCACCTGTATAAATAAAAACGAAGCTTTAAATCTATTTTATCAGACAAAGCAAAGATTGGACAAAGCCACTGATCTCTGCCACTGTGCTGCCACTGATATAAGCCGACGAACACCGACGAAGCTGCGCAAGTGCGCAGCGGACCAGCGGTGTGGCGCAAACGCAAGTCGCAACTCTGGCACAAAGAGAATAAGAGATCTAAACTCTAACGGCTAACAGGACAGGACAATTCAGGACAATTCAGAAAGTGAAGACGACGTTCCATGTGTGATTTAAAGACTTTTAATTAGAGGATTAACTAAATCTAATTTCTTGAATTTCGTGAATTTAGCAGTTTTTTCGCAAATAAAAATATTGACTTTTTCAAGTCACAATAAAATTTTCGTATAAAGCTTTGTCTCGAAATAAGCCTACCGGTTTCCAATTAAAACCGTAGTAATTCAATATTGAGATTAATATTGTTCACGACTTATCGCTATTTTAATATTTTCAAATTCTTGTTGAAAATTGCTACGAAAATCGCAGGACTTGATATGACTGGAAAAACAAAATCTTCATGAACTTCATAACAGTTCTGGCAGTTGTATGGTTGATGTATTTATAGAAATCGTGTAAATGCCGGTTATCTAATTGCGTCAGATTTACACATAGTGATTGAAATTTCCTATAGGCTTTAAGATCCGTTGCCATTTTCCCGGAAACCCTAATCTGAATCAAGGTTAGTCATATTTTATGATTCAATTTAAAAGTTTTGATGAATTTTCTGAAATTATATTTGCTTAGCCTGGTCGTTTACCGGTACTTTTGAATCGCTTGAATCTGTTCGCGCTTTTTTTTATCCTTGTCAGGAAAAGGATTAAAAACAAAACCGTTTTTATACCGTTAAGCTTTAGAACATGACAGTCTTTGAAAGTTAACAAATATTTAATTAACATATTTCAAACTTATCAAATTATAATTTAGGCGTTCAAGTTTGGGAAGTCTTAATTTTAACCCAATAAAATTAAACTGTTTTAGAATGTAATTGATTAGGCGTTTTTATATGCAATAGAGTAACAATATTTCGCATTGAATTTTCTAATATTCAATTTATTTCATTATTTTCAATGTCAGGGAGAGAAATGGAATCAAGTGCCGTTAAAAAACTGAGAAAACTATTAAGAAATTTAACGATATATGCCATATGTCATGGCTAAAGCATAATTCGCAATCGTCAGAAGTGTACGTGACATTTGCATTAATATAAATAATAGGCAGAGTCTAATCATATAATAAAAATATACGTAGGCTATACAAATAACCAAATAGAAATAGAAACTAAATTATCTTTAATGACTCATTGAATTGTTAACGTGACCCATATTTTTGAATTACAAAATATTAGACTAATAATTTCTCTAAAAGATAAAAATATTTTTATTTAATTTGATACTGATTGTTTAAACAGG
Organism: Synergus laeviventris; assembly: GCA_032275145.1. NCBI lineage: Eukaryota > Metazoa > Arthropoda > Insecta > Hymenoptera > Cynipidae > Synergus > Synergus laeviventris. The sequence goes on along the minus strand of JAUESI010000015.1, from coordinate 155,649 downwards.
ATTAAGCGCAGTATGGAACCGAAATTAATCGTGCCAGAAACGCCAAATATGCAAGACTTCGTTACCGGATCAAATCCCGTGAAAAGAAGGAAACCCAGAAGGTCTAAGTCCAAGCCAGAGACATCTAAGGATACGAAGGCAGATATAGCAAGTGCAGATACATCCAAGAATGCTGACTCAAAACATTTGGGCACGGACACTGAAGATTCTAGAAAACAAGGCAAAAAAAACCCTAAGTTTATCCCTTCTTCCAAAATAACAGTCACAAGTTGTACAGTATGGAATGCGAAATCCAATGCAGCTACTACTTTATTTCCAGAAGCACAGTCTGCATCAGTTCAAATTATTGATGAGGATATCGAGTTGGAGAAAGTACTCAAGAATAGTATTTTAACAGCGAAGCTGGAACAGTTCAGACTAAATGAGGACAGTAAAGTCAATTGGGCCGACGAATTAGAAGATCCAGAATGGTAAGAAAGGGTTTTTATGCTTTTTCTTTAGAAATGGATACTAATTGAAAATGATTTCTTATTTTTTTTTATATATTATTTTCCAGGAATTCTGGTTGTTATTATCAGCTCGAAACTTTTTATGACAAGGACAAAGATACTGAAAAGATCGAAAAAAAATCACATGATAACAATAACAATGATAATAACTCTATCAGTTCCAAAGAAGATTCAAAAACATTGGACAACTACGGAAAATCGAAAGGTTACAGAGACCAACAGACTTTCACGGAAAAAGAAGCACATACTAAGGAACAGCAAATGCTTAGACATGAGAACCACAGCATGGGCTCTTTCAATCAAAGACAATCAACTTCTGTACCTGAGAAAAGCATCTGTAATTATTCTCAGAAAATTAATCCATATGATAACAGAAACAGGGGTCAGAGGGACCATGTCGATAATAGATCTAATGATGACACAAGAGAGTATAGGAATCGAAATTTCCAAACCTTCAACCAGCGCGGTAGATTCGACAATCAAAATCATTCTCATAGGTACGATAATCATCCCCAGAAGTACGATAACCAACCACAGAGGCATGATAATCAACATCAAATATATAATAACCAACAGCAGAGGAACGAAGTTCAGCAGCAATACAACAACCAACCTTATAGGTACGATAATCAATTTCAAAGGCACGACAACCAACAACGAAGATTCGAAAATAACAGATATGGAAATAATCAACACAGAGATTTTCCAAGCAAAGGTCAGCATCAATATTCTAATTCCCACAAGGAAGAAATTAGGGGCAGAGATTCAAATGAATTCCAGGACAACAAAGAAGATTTAATTATTAAATCTAATCAAAATAATACTCTCAATAGTCAGCAACCTTCGGAAAAAGAGAAAGAAGAAAAACCAGAATTAGAACCAGAAGTAATACCTGATGTGAAACCAGATATAGAAGACATTCTGGAAATAAGTAATTCGAATACGTTAACAATGGAAGATGATCCCTCGTTCACTTTCATGCAGAGTATTAATAAAGACGAATGCTGTGAAAACGCAGTAAAGAATAATGATTTGAAATTTGAAACTGCTTCTGAACAAAATGAATATCCGGATACTCAGACTGTAGCTCCTAATCCATACACCATCAGACAAGTTCCATTCCAAGTTATTCATCCTTCTGGGACAATATATCAGACTCCAGAAGGGTTTCCAATCCACAACGGAACATTTTCTCCTCCGAATATGTCTACTCTCAATAAACAGCCAGGTGCCATACCTTACAACGTGATTACTAATCCCTTCATAGGTTCAGCTTTAAGCCCACAGCAATTCCAGCATCAACACACCCACGAAATACTTGAAAATGGATGCACCACCGTTCCAATGCAAAATTTCGACATGAGATTATACCACCAGAGTCCTTTTATTCACAATCATCCTATTATGCCTATGGGCATGTCATCTTGTGGTCACGTTCAGCAAATACCGGTAGGAAATCTTCCCGGGATGAATTACATGCAGCAGCATCTTGTTAATTGCCAACAATGCCCGTCACATTTCTGCCAATCACAACCAATTCCGATCCAGAATCTAAACTGCCAAAGCCCTATCTATCCTCAATTTGCCAATGTTATGACTCCAATGGGACCAGTATTAACGCCGATAACTTGTGCAAATCAAGAGCAAATTATTCCCCAGCTAAGACAAAATCCTTATTACGTGAATAATTCCCAGGCTGATAAAATGGGTGTGACTCCAGCTACAGTAATAGAAAAATCGGCTAATAATCTTGTCAACCTCTGTGAGAATCTTCCTTCCAGAAGAGGAAGTTATCCTACGAATTGTCCTCCTGGATTTGAGAGCAGTCTATGCGCTAGTCATAAGAGGATTATTTGCGAGAAGGGACGAAATATTCTTCCAAGTTTTAGGAACATGGCGAAAGAATATGCTCAAGAGAAGTCGAGAAGAATTTCGAAGAAGACTGAAGAATTCTCAGATGAAAGATTGGCTGGTATTTATGACACAATTTTTGACACGACCAAGTCACAAAATTTTGAGAAAGAAGAGGTAATGGATTCTTTCAAGTGCTCGGAACTTTCTAAAAAATGTAGCAAAGGTTCGTTTGAGGAACAGCTTCTGAAGTCTAATTCGAATTCAGAAGAGAATCCAATAAAATCAAAGGATATTCAAGCTCCTAGACCAGGCATTCGACTTGGTATAGGTCGTGGAAAAAAAATTATCCGAGCTGATTAGGTCCTAAGTTAAGGTACCTTTTTTTTGTTTTTATTTATAACATTTCTCAAAACTATTGCATTAGTTATATCGAAACAGCTGTGCTTAGCACCTGTAAAGTCAAAAGTAAAGTTGCATTTCTTAGGTCCAGGTGGAACTAAGCTGAGTTAGAGATTTATTATATTACGAGAGGCGCGGATATACCAAAAAAAAAATCTTTATTTTAAATATTTTTGTACCTTCTTGATATAATAATTCTTTTATATAAAAACTCCTTGTGATTAGAGATGCTTTTTTTATGCGTTTACAATTATTGTGAAGCTTCTAAGATTAAAATGTGTTTCTGATATTTTTGAAACGATACCTTGATTTCCATTAATTTAGATGTAAGTTATAAAAATCTGAAGACTAAAATTTTTATAAAGTAATTTTATCTTTTCATATAGCATTTTTAGAAAAACAAGAATGCACTGAAACAAGTATGACTGAGTAAAGGTGCATGAAAAAAATGTGTATAAATATTAAAATTCTATTTTTCTAAGTTCTGTAAGGAGTTTTCAGAAAATTTTAACACATGTTATTTTCGAGTACATTCATGCATTCTTTTAATTTCTAAAATTTATTATAATTAAAACAAGGGCTTCTAAGTTGAAAAAACTAAGCCGTAGAAGGTATAAATTTAAAAATTGCAACATATAGGCAACTATACATATATCGATATGAAGTTAAACAAGTTCGCGAACTGATTATACTTATTTTCTTATGTTTATAATATTTTTTTTTGTTCTACTTACATTTATAAATTTGAAAAAGTATTAAGTTTCTATAAAATTCTCGTACAAAACAAACTGATATTTTTATTATCCCTTGCACTCTCAACACTATTATTTGGGGAAAACCATAATTGACTAAAGAGGATGTAATAGTTTATTTTAATTTTAAAGAATATTGACCTTGAACTTTGAGTATACCTCGATTGTATAAAAAGTATATTTCAAGGAAAAAACAATTTATTTTTAAAAGGGGATCCTAAACAAGGAAGTGAAGATTATATAATGTTGAATAAATGTGCATTATAATATTTGTATCTCAACACTTTCAAATCTGTAAGTTTAAAAATACAAATTGAATCTCTAACTAACTCTTATAATTTAATTAATCAAATTTTTTTTTAAATAATGTAAAATGAAATAACGTTTCTTCCGTGTGAGAAATGATTTTTAAATACATACCCAAGGAAAACATGTCCTGCGTTTTTATAGTCATATAGTGTTCGAAACCTTGAAATCTTTACAAATGCATTTTTGTGCTTGAATATTTTGTTACGCTTAAATGATCTGCGAAAAAAACTCATTTCGTGCCAATTTCAGAGCAACATTTAGTAGTGTTTGTAATTTATTGTTTATGAGGAAAACCAAAATAACGTTGTATGTTTTTACCTAGAAATTGTTAAAAAAAAATCAAAACGGATTGTTTGAGAATCTTCACTATAATTGAAGGAAATGTAGTACGAAAGAAAAATATCGGAGTTTTCGAAAAAAAATAAAAGATATTTTCTGAGAGTTCTAGAAACGAGTTTAGAGTAAAATTTGGTATATAAATTATATATGAGCTCTAATTGAAAAATCTTGAAATGTTACTTTTTGGACATCTGATGGTAATTTCGTAGTTTATTTGGAAGTTTGTGTTTTTATTTTTTTCATAGTTGTAAAGTTGTTTTGAGTAGTACATTTTTGGATTAGGAAAAATCAAAGATTGCCAGGGATTTTTTAATCAAAGTTTCGCCCATTTCCTTTAAACCTTTGAGCTCTACAAATCCTTATAGGAATTCCAATTCCCTCCTTTAAAAAAAAGTAACTTCTCTACAAAATTAAAAGTTTTTTGGCACTATCTTCATTATACAGTGAGTGCTAATCAGTGTGAGTTCAATTTAAAAAACTATTTAAACAGTTATTCACGTATGTTGACCGTGATGTCGATGGTCGGGATAAAGCGCAAGCGCGATCACAATTTCAAATGACATCAGTAACTTAAACTCTGAAAGCAGTAGGTACCCACATTTAAACGAGATCCTCACTCGCTTCGCAGGTGCGATCTCAGTTCTTCCTATAACTTTTCTCCCCAATAAATTACATTTAATTTAAATCACTTAAATAGCCCCATCTTTTCTTCTAAAGTACCAAGTATTTTCTCAATATAACTAAAGAACCTAAAAACAATCAGTTTCAAAGTACATACTGCTTTATAAAAAAGGGACAAAGAGAAGTTAAGTAACAAAAAATAAAAACTGGACCGAACTATTAATTAAACTATAAATAAAAATATAAAGTTAAATGATCTTATATTCTTGTGCAAATTTATGTGTGCAACAAAATGTGAATTGTCTCGATTGCGAGGATTGCCATCAGAGTTTCAGAGGTGGTTTTTCGACCATAAACTGTGCCAGGAGGCTAAATATCTCTGCAAACACAACGAAAGGTATAGCAGATTTAAATTTATTTACTCCATACATTTTGCGCCTTCTATTTCTAATCTTGTTAATTTTTTTATTTTTTTGCAGACTAATATATTGCGCACATGATTCCTGATACATAATATGAATACCTAATATCAGGAGGAAAGCTGTTTATCACCTTTTTTGCTAAAAACAATATTTTTTTAAATTTTATTCTTCGAGAAATAAGATATTTGACTTTCTAATTATTGAAAATTGAAAGCATAATTTGAAGAATATGCTCCAGGTATTATTTAATAATTCTGTACAATTTCCACGTAACAAATGTAAAGTAGTGTCATTTAATTGGTCATTGACAATTAGTACTCAGGTATGCAGCGTTTCTGTACCGGCACGTGATTTTAACGCCGGTAACAATTGCTTTGTCTTAACAACTCTTAATTATACTCTGCTATTAAAGTACAATTCATAGTTCTGACGCACTTGAAAGTTTACTACCGCGAACTTAAATAAGTGATGTGTGACGCGTGTTTCAAAGTTGGACAGCTTTTTAAGATGATTATACAATTTGTCTAAGTTTCAAATATGAGTCTTGGAATTCTATATGAAATAATACAAGAATGCAAGATTAAAAAATTTACTTTACATTTGGAATTTGATGTCTTTTCGGCCGAAAGTTTCTTAAGTATGTAGCATCTGAAAAATTATATCACCTTTAAGAGGATATATTTTGAACTTAATTTCTTAATACACTTTTAACCAGTTTTGATTATCAGCAATTATGTACGCCTGCATTTTTCCGATTATCATATTTTACGTTCCCATATTATCGTTACATAAAAGTCCTGTAGTTGTTTAGATCGCATTTGAGTAAAATAGTCGTTTAGTAAAGGAGTAATTTGGATTCGCATTTAATTAAGTATATAAATATTATAAATGAAAAAGTTATTATACTATTTCTACATAATTTTCACTGTCCAAACTGAACTGCGTGTACCAGAACCAAAACAACTAAATTGTATATTTAATTAAATAATTATACTTTTAGGGTGAGTAAAAAATAATAGTTACTAAATATAGTGTTTTTGATAATTTATAGAAGCTAATTTTAGTCACTGCATCAATTAAAGTTAAAAAATTAGGAAATGACATTTCAATAGTAGAATGAATGAATGCCAACCGGAAATTAGATCTTGTTCAGTTATATTGACTAACATGAAAAACAGTGACGAGTAATCTGAAATCGATTCTCTCCTTGTTTTTCAATGGAAATATTATTCGTCAAATAAAATTTCAATTCAAATTACGCAAAAAATAATAAGTTTTACTTATGAGGATTAAATAATAATTAAAACATATAACAGTGAATTTGATTTTCTAATTCTATTTACTTTTTCGCATTTCAGATTTAATCTTACTCCACAGACGACAATAATTTTGGTTAACTGGAAAAATGAAAAGCATAAATTTAACGAAAGCTGTAAAAGGAAGAGTCCCAATTCTAACTTGGCTAAAAAAATATTCTCTTGACGATACAGTTGGAGATCTTGTAGCGGGATTAACGATTGGATTAACATTAATCCCTCAGGTATTATTCTTTTAATTTTTATTATCCGATTCAATTCAAAATATCTCGAAATCATTTTCATTTAAATTAAAACAATCTTTGTTGAAAATGTATAATTATGATTATAATTCTTAACAGGCAATAGCTTATGCTGGTTTAGCCGGTTTGGGACCTCAATTCGGCTTGTACAGTGCATTTGCTGGAAGTTTCGTTTACATAGTTTTTGGAACCTGTCCTGAAGTTAATATCGGGCCAACCGCCCTTATTTCCTTATTAACGTTTACTTACGCGAGGTAAGACACTAATTTATAGTAAATCCGATTCATGAGAATGACGCGTGTTATAATCTCATATTGAGGTCGATTCTACAATAGAGTGTTACTGATGCAATTAGAATTAATAGTAGCACAATGAATATTTACTGCACGTATAGACTCAAATTATTCACTGCGATTTCATTCATGTTTAATCCGATTCTATCTTCTTTACAATTCCATGTAGTAAATTGCCGGATGTGCAATAATAATAACCATTTAACTCTAAGTATGATTGATGAATTTAAGAAAATATTTATTTAAAGTCTACTAAGTTTTCTTTTTATTTTCCAGGGGGATTCCTGAATACGCTGGTCTTTTATGTTTTCTCTCAGGATGTGTGACAATAATCCTTGCAATACTACAATTAGGTTTTCTCGTTGAATTCGTGTCCACCCCGGTTGTATCTGGTTTTACATCAGCAGCCAGTATAATAATAGCTTGCAGTCAAATTAAGGGCTTATTGGGATTGAAAATTCACGGCGAGAGTTTTACTGAAATTTGGAAGGAACTTTTTCACAAAATACATGAAACAAAAATTCCAGATTTAATACTCTCTTGCTGTTGTATAGCCATTCTCTTGAGCCTAAAAGTAAAATTTTTTTAATTAATAAAAATTGTTATCAAAAGTACTCTTGTACTTTTTATTATAGTCTAATTTTGTATTATACATTTTAGATCATCAAGGACATAAAGACTTCAAACAGATTACTCAGCAAATTTATTTGGTTACTTGGGACCGGTAGAAATGCGTTAGTCGTAATACTTTGCGCAACAACTTCCTACATTTTTGAAAGTCAATCCGAGGCTCCTTTTATTCTAACAGGACATATTGATCCTGGATTACCGAAAATAGAAGTCCCCCAATTTTCTCTGAATACTGGAAATCAAACTGTCGGCTTTTTGGAAATATGCAAGACTTTTGGATCTGGTATTCTGGTGGTGCCACTGATCTCGATTATAGGAAATGTGGCGATTGCTAAAGCTTTTTGTGAGTTTTATAAATTTATTTACGACGATACGCTAATTAATAATATTACTAATCTTTCATTTTGTGAACCAAAAAAATTGCTATATCAGTTTTCTTTGATAAGGAGAATAATGATAAAAATCGTATCAAAAATTAGTTGATTTCACGCTCTAGCAACATACCAGTGCAAACTATTAAACTATAACACTTTTTTAATCTACTTTTTTAAGCTCGAGGCAAGGCTTTGGATGCAACGCAAGAAATGTTAACCTTGGGTCTCTGCAACCTGGTTGGGTCCTTCTTTCACTCAATACCTGTCACTGGTTCTTTTTCTCGGAGTGCTGTTAGCAACGCTTCCGGAGTAAGAACTCCTCTGGGTGGACTATACACTGGTAATTCTATTATAATTAAAAAATTGTCTTTCCTCTCATCGAATTTCAATAAAATAAATTCTTCCTTTGCAGGTATTTTAGTTATACTGGCATTAAGTTTATTGACTCCGTATTTTTATTACATTCCGAAAGCAACATTGAGCTCTGTCATCATTTGCGCTGTTATTTTTATGGTAGAGATTCCAATGGTGAAGTCGATATGGAAAAGCAGCAGTAAGAGAATCTGCTTCTTTAATTTAAAATGAAAGTGTTTATTATTAGTTTATGTATCAAAAGTGGTGAATTATATTCATTTAATCCATTTTCTTTAAACTTATTTTTATACTTTACAGAAAGAGATCTAATTCCAGCATTTGTGACATTTTTTTCTTGCTTGTTTGCTGGAGTTGAATTAGGAATTATTATTGGAGTTGTAATCGATATTGCGATTCTTATTTACTTCAATGCGAGACCCACAATGTACATAGAATACAGAAATGTAAGTAATTTGTATATCGATATCATGTGGCTTTAAACAATTTCAAGGGTTTTTAAATAATTCAAAAATATTTTGACTGACTATCCGGAAAAGTTTTTTCAATCCGCAAATGATCCGAAATGATCATATAATTCCAATGTTATTAATTTGGCATAAGAGTTAACTGTATCAATTGAAAAAAGGTACAAAGGTGACAAGTTTACAAAATAGGTGAAAAAGGTGAACAATTTTAAAATAGATGAAAAAAGGTGAATAGATGACGACCTGTAGTGACTGTACGTCCGTACTTAATTATTATTAATACAATTTTACTAATTTAGAAAAACTTATTAAATTTCAGACACCATCGTCCTCTTATGTTTTGGTGAGACCTAGTGCAGGACTTTTGTTCCCCGCAGTGGATTACCTCCGAACATACTTGACTGAATGTTTAACTGAAAACAAGCTTAAGACTCGAAAAAATCTACTTAGTATTGTACTCGATAGTGCTCATATTGATAGAATAGATTTTACAGCCATACAGGTAACAAATTTTTCTATAAATGAAAAATATAAAAAAATACAATTACGAATAAAATATATTTTTAACAGCCCTTTCTAAATATCTATGTATCATTTATTTAGGGAATCAACTCGGTTGTAAAGGATTTGAAAGGCGTGGGTAGTCGATTGATATTTTTCAATCCAAAAGAAGAAATTTTAAAGAGTATACAATCTTATATTCAAGAACCTATCCTGGTAGCTCACACAGATTCTGAATTAACTACAGCACTAAAAAAACTTGACTGCTCATCAACTAATGCAGATAAAAGTTTCAAATCTATAGAAATGTCTGGTGGAAAGACAGTAATTGTAAAGATTACTGACCCGAATAACGGAAGCACAAATTTATGAAGCTAATAAGTTATTCTGATTTGAAATAACTGTTTAAAATAATGTGAGCATATCTTCCAAATGAGATTATACTTTTTCATAAAAATTTGTACACTTTAG
>JAUESI010000015.1:115248-128434 GCA_032275145.1 Synergus laeviventris | reverse complement strand
AAGTGAATTAGTAAGAATAACTTAACAATCTATTTATAGTAGTTTTATACGTATTAATTGGATATATTTTTCACAATTCAATTAGTATATTATAAAGTATTTAAGCTATTCTATAATGCGATTTTGAAAGTTTTTCATGGAATTTCATCAAGGGCTATTAAAATATTTTTATGAATTATAATTAATTAACAATTTTTCGTGGGTTTTTAAGGATTTTCTAGTAATTTAAAGAAATTTTCAAGAATCTTAAAGATAATTAATTTTAGAGATTCTGACAAATTTTTAAAGGACTTTGAACGAACTTGAAGTTTTGAAGTCCCTCACAGAATTTTAAACTATTTAAAACGATTCTTATGACTTTCAAAAGATTTTGCGTATAAGTTTAAGGTGATTTTAAAGTTCCTTACGGAATTTTAAGCGACGCGAAATTTTAAGAGATTTCAACATTTTTTCGTGAAACTTTAAGGGTTTTTGAGGAATTTTAAATTATTTAATGAGATTTACAAAGATTCTTATGACTTCTTAAAGATTTTGTGAAATTTTAAAGGGACTAAACATTTTTTCATGGAATGCTAAGCTTCTATTAATTTTAAGAAATTTAATGATATTTTTAGGACAATTAGTGATTTTAACAGATTTTTAAGGGATTTTAACGAACTGTTGGTGATTTTAAAGTTCTTCACGGAATTTTAAGCGAGTTTTAAAAGATTTTGCGAAATTTTTAGAGATTTAAACATTTTTTCATGTAACTTTAAGGGTTTAGGAGTAATTTAAAAACATTCCACGAGATTTACAAAGATTCTTATGGCGTAAAATATTTTGCGAAATTTTAAGAAATCTAAAAATTTTTTAATGGAATTTTAAATGATTTCTCGTAATTTTAAGAAATTTCATAAGATTTGCAAAGATTGTTATGATTTCTCAAAGATTTGGCTGAATTTTAAGGGATCTAAAATTTTTTAAGATATTTCATTGAATAGTGTTCCTAATTTATTCAGTAAGGAGTTACTAATTCATTTAGTTTATCCTTCTTACTAATTAGTAACTTTTTACTAAATCTTATTGAGAGTACATTCAGCTCGCTTGTCTTTGTCTTGCATTTTTTTTCTATTTTTTATTGGTAATTATGTCAGTTTGACATTTATACTAAGTATGCTATTTTTTCATACTAAATATATAGCTTTTATATTTTATTATCATTCAATGTGTTCCTAACGATTTCAAGAGATTTCGAAAGTATTCGTGAATTTTTTATGGATTTCAAAAGAAGATTATATGGATTTTTAATACTTTTCTGTCAGGGAAATTTGTCTGAAAGTCCGGGAAATGTCAGAAAAATTGAATCTTGTGATCACCCTGATTTTTCTTTTAACAGTAAACTTTAAAAATTAGATAAGAATGACTTGTCAAATAATGAAAAGAGAGAGATTAAGCACTTGAATCTGAACTTTTTGAATGAGGCCTTCTTCCTCTTCAATGCTTCCGACAGGGTACCGACTGCGGACACGAAGATCGATAAACGCATTAACGCATAAATTGCTTTGTACACTCCACTGAACAAGTTCACGTGAGGCTTAATTGATCCCCGCAAGGAGAACTTGATTGGTTCACTTTACTACGAGCAACCCCTCGTGAAAAACCCTTAGCATATTCTGTTTCTTCTAGTACAACTTCCTCGAACAACTCGACGATATAAGATTCTTTTTATTTCCCTTTGTTAAAGCGAAGGAGGAATAATAATGCACCTGAAAATAGGACATAAATCGAAATAAAAGGGAGCGTATAGAGCCAAGTAAAGAAAAATTCGTGGTTATATATACGTAAGAAATACCTATTATATCAGGGTTTTTGTCATAATTCAAAGTCGATATATAGCAATTGGAATGAGTCTATATATAGAGCAACGTAATAAATCGGTCATGAACACAAGGAAATCCAAGTCTTATATCCTTATCTTCTTTTTTTTAGCAAGGATCGTAATAACCCGTAATTACCTCTAATAAAATTTCGTTGCTTTCCTTTTCCTTGAAAAGCGGTGGAAGCTCGAGAGATTATGAAAAAGAGTTGTTGAAGAAAAAAGTCGTTTTAACTACAGTAGTTATTACATTAATAGTAATTCTCTTCCGTGAAATTAAGAATCTTTTCATTAAAATTGTATGACTACATGAAAGAAGGAGTTCAAAGTTAGCATGCCATCAAAGACGTCTTTCTAACTTTAGTTGGCATTATAATTCCATTGTCGTGACACAGCAAAGAGTTTTCTTGTCTAGTATATATGGAGTCGAGTAAACCCTACGCAGTATTCAAGGCGTTCTTTGTTACTCACTCAGGTATATATGTAATGAATGAATTCGAGATTAAACAGAAGTCGAAAGTCAAACGTGTTCTTTTACGTCCGGTTAGGATTACATTTTTAAAGAGCTTTTATATCTTTGGCAAACGTATATATGTATCTCCCATTTGAATGTTGACTTGTGCAGCTTTGATGATTCAATATTTATGTTTTCCAGAATATTACACAAAATAATCTTGCTTGAAATTGCCAATTGGGTATAAAATATTGCAAATTACTATTTTACGAGCTCGTTACACTAGTCGTATAGCGGATATATAGGTTTGATGTCACTTCTCTTCTTGATATGACCCAGAATGGCTATATAGGCACTTCGCTTAGCGCCGCTCCGTAACACAGCCAGCAAATGATAATGTGGCGCGTAATGATCCTCGTCGGCCCTCATATGTACATACATAGTAGTAGTGATGTCATTGTTCCGCTTCCAGGTTTCATCGGCTCTTGAATACAAAAAGGGTGCGGACTTGATGAGCAGCGGGTTGGGTCGAATAGGAACTGATGCACCGAAAGCACCTCTTTCATCAAGTTATTGACTATATACATATACCTGCATTCATCGGCAGTGGATCCTCCTCAAAACAGAGACTTCAAATAAGTTCCCTTGCAAGAAAATTATCTGGATACTTTTCTATCCCCTTTCATTAAAAAAAAGATCAAGAAAAAATGTTGCATTCAAGTCGGAAGCAAAAGCGAAAAATAAGAACCAAGTTTTTCATTAAAAGAAAAATATGACCAGCAAAGTTTCCCTCCAGCTACGTTAAGTAATTTGAAACTTTATATATTTTTGCGGATATATATTTATTTTTAGTTCCCCCAAACAAGCAATTCGACTTCAGTATTCTAATATTTGAAATCGCTTTGGCAAATGTGCTTTCGTCTCATCGATTTAACGTTGACTGTGTTTCAAATTCAATATTGCAGTATACATTTTCAATCAACGCGTTGAGGAAAAGCAAACTCCGATGCCGTAAATGGTCAATTTTCGTGTCGCTCTAATAGCAACAACACAATGAAATTTGAAGCAATCTTATGATTTTTATTCATATTTCTAGTTATATTTAATTTAAAAACCGGTCACTTAAAATCTAATGAAGTTCTTCAAGATGTCTTGAAATCTTGTGAAAACTTTTGGAAATCCTTATAAACTGTTTAGAACTCTTAAAAATCCTTTCAAGTGCCTTAAATATTCATTTCCCAAAAGCTGGAATTACAACATCGTCCAATTCAAAAAAGGGCTATATCTAAATTTTGTGCTCAGTAATTTTTCGAAAAAATTCATGGTAATGCCAGCTTCAGATTACTCTATAAATTTGAATTAGTTAAATTTTACTAATTAAAATGATGCGAAGTCGTTTATTATAAATTAGTAAAAAGTTACTAATTCCATTAGTAAGATTGATAAACTACATTTTTTTAAAATCCTTACTAAATGAAATAGTAACAATATTCAATAAAATATATCTTTAAAATTTTTAGATCTCTTAAAATTTCACAAAATCTTTTTAAAATCATAAAAATCTTTTTAAATCGCTTAAAATCCCGCGAGGAACTTAAAAATCTCAGGAAATTTCTTAAAATTTACAGAAACTTCTTAAAATTGCAGGAAAAAATTTTTTAATCTCTTAAAATTTCGCAAAATCTTTTACAAATCATAGGAATCTCTTTAAATAATTTTAAATTCCACAAGGAACTTTAGAATCACCTAAAGTTTGTTAAGATTCCTTCAAAATCTTTTAAATTCCCTTAAAACCCGTGAAAACTTTTTAAAATTACTGGAAACCTCTTAAAATTAAAAATATTTAAACATTCCTTGATAAAATTCCATGAAAAAATTTTTAGATCTCAAATTTCACAAAAATCGTTTAAAATTCCGCGAGGAACTTTAAATTTACCTGAAGTTTATTAAAATCCCTTAAAAATTTGTCAAAATCTCAAAATCTTTCAAATTCGTCGATAATCTTTTAAATTCCCTTAAAACTCTTGAAAATTTCTTAAAATTACTATAAACATCTTAAAATATTTAATTCATTATAATTCTTAAAAGTATGTTAAAATACCATAATATCTTGTGAAAAGCATAAAAATATTTTTCAGAACCTTTAATAAAATTCTATGAAGAACTTCAAAATTCGACAAAATCCAGTAAAATCGCATAGAATAACTGAAAATTCTTTATTGTTCTTCCAAATCCTTGGATATCTTGTAAAATCTGTTAAATAAACTATAAAAGCTACATAATATGACAAAAGTAACATAGTTATTTAAGCGAAAAGTTTAACATTACTGCTGTTCAAAGAAAAATTCAATTAGTAAGTAAAACTATTAAATAGATTAGTAAGTTACTCTTACTAATTCACTTTGGTAATAGGTGACTTACTATTTTATTTTGTAGAAATTGAAGAAATGACTAATTTCTTATTCTGCTGAAACGAGCTTTTTTCCAGTAGTTGTTTAAAAGTAGAAAAGGTATGGGGATTGAATTTGGCTCGTTTAAAAAAAAATAAAAGAATTGGAATTTTCAAAATAAGCAAGATCAAGAGCACTAAATGAGCACTTCATTCTTGAGAGCACATAATAAGCACTTAATTCCTGTATAAAACAGAATTTTATTTGAACAATATTTTTCAAGTTTCTGATACCGAAGTTCTAGCGTAATCTGAAGCTAGCATTACTATGCATTTTTTCGAAAAATTACGGAACACAAAATTTAGAATTTGGAGCATAAATTAGCACTAATTAGGCACTTAATTTTGAAATAGCCCCTTTTTGAACCAAATATATACTATATGAGAGAAAGTATTTTTTTTTATTTTGTGCTCCATTGTGTTAAAAAATGTTTAGGATGAAAATTGTGAATTAAAATAAATCTTTGCGGTAAATATAAATATCTTGATTTTAGTTGACCGAAAAAATAGGAAAATTTTACCGAGGAAAACCGAAAAATGTCCGGGAATTAGAAATCGTCCGCTGAATTCGCTACCCTGTTCGAGGCAATTTGTTGGTTTTTGTTGGCCGATCATTATTCTATATTCTTCCTGGCTTTGGCAGAAGTATTACCTACCTGTATGCAGGACGTCGAGCGAGAAGACCTTGACGGAAGACACTGACCCGTGACTATACAGCGTGTAGCTTCGCCACTATCTGGTATCACGCACATCCTTCCACACACTTTCAGCCAATATTCGTCTCACCTTCTTCCCACACAGGCATCGAGAATTCGTTGACTCCGTTGACTCGGACGAGAATGGTTCAAAAACCGCCAACTTGCTGACTCTTTGTCGAATACCTCATACTTCATACCTCATAACAAATACCTTTGAACCCTCGTATTCTTTCTCTGCCTCGTCTTTCACTCTTTTGTCCGCCAGCAAGACTGTATTTACTAAATAACTTTGCCTGATTTACGTGACGCTGTATATTAAACCAGAAAATGCACCTTGAACAAAATGTCTGCGTTGCTCTGGTAATAAAAGTACAACTTTCATTTTCTTCTCTTTTGCGAATATCAAGGTCCTAAACATTTGAGAATTTCAGTTTCAGAATTTCAACAGAAATATATTCGTGTTCAAATTATGCATCGCAAATTTAGATACAGATAACAGTACAAGTTGTAAACGCGGATTCAG
The DNA here is from genome assembly GCA_032275145.1 of Synergus laeviventris. NCBI lineage: Eukaryota > Metazoa > Arthropoda > Insecta > Hymenoptera > Cynipidae > Synergus > Synergus laeviventris. Next base: position 122,455 of record JAUESI010000015.1, on the reverse strand, counting down.
AGGCGTGAACATTTTAGTAGCAGTTGATAATTAATCACACCTGGTGAACCTCCTCTTTATCACAAACTCGACCAACTCGACACTCCCAGTACAGGTTACAAAGTACAAAGTTAGTTACAGTTAACCTCAGTTCTCCATGTCTGAGGCGATTTACGTCTAGTGCAAGGAATCCCACTAAAGCAGGTTGAAATGTTGTATATATAGATTATAGATTTATAGAATAGGTTGTCGAGAGCATATTCAAAAGATTGGAACGTAGTGTGGATAATTATACGCTGTTTCCTTGGCTTTGGTACAGGTTGTCTTCCGATTTTGCAACAGTTGTCTTCACGAAACTTTGCATCGTTTTAAACACGTGCTGCTGAAGCAGGACTTGCCACCATGGCCAGCCATTTTACGCTTTACGAGATAATTTCTATACTTGCATCGTAATCTCTTCTCATACGTCGTTTCAAGTTTATAATGAAAATCCAAGTTTCAACGACAGATTTTCTCCTAACCCTTCGCTGGATAACAGTATTTTATGCATAAAAGTTTCGGAAGTCACATTCAAATTTATAATTAAACCATAAATCTGGAACTCGAGAATTGGACGGTGAGCTTCCGCTTCTCTGCAAATTGAATAAGAATTATGTAAAATGAAAGTGGAATTTTCTGCGCGAAGCTCACTCATTATTCGCTGAATGTAAAAGAGTTACATTTTGATTTTTTCTAAAGAATCTTGGACGTTGGCGCATTCCATGAGCATTTTGCTTATACGTATATATATATGAGAGTTTCGTGGAAAGACTGGAAAGGATAATACTTCAAGTCGCCTGGAAGCGGCTGATATTCGAGACGCTCCATTTGTCGACACGGTCCTTTGAGTTTGCATCAAAGTGACTGCGTTAAATTTCCATTGAGTAGGTTCCAACTTCCGGTTGCTGGAATTAGTGACGATCAAAGTTCTGCTTCATCCTTGACGTACTTAGCTTATTGTTAGTTAGAGAAATTATACAGCCCCCGCTCAGACATATCTTACGGATTCGACTTATAGCATATTGAAAGAGAAAAATTAGAATTGTGAAACACAAAGTTAAAGGATCTTTAAACTTTAAAGATTACGAGACAAACGTTTGACATTTTCATAAAGGTATCGTTCATATACCACCTGGCATTTCAGCACCCGCACAAATAATACCTTCTATTTTATTATTTCTTGCACGTGTAGATCTTCAATATTTCGACAATAACTTAACAGTAACTTGTTGATTTGAAATACTAGATTTGAACTCAATCACAACGCTTTCAATTAAAAACAATAACGTTTTTGATCACTCGGGTAGTTGAAGTCCATCAATCAGTGGTGATAAAAATCATAAGGTTGGACTGAAATTACATTTTTGAAGTTACAAATTGTATTCAGATGCGAGGCAGTGGTTTAATGCTGTATAGATAATAACGCAGATCTCCAAGAAGTAATATATAAATGGTTTTTAATCATTTTTTAATTAATTCTGGCATTTCAATGGGCCAGCAGTTTGCCAGTACAGAACCAATGCTTATATTATAGTATCCAATACTGCCCCAATGCATACGCCCAGTTTCATGCTATTCTAAGCAAATCAGGAATATCTTCGAGTACTATTTATACATCATTAAATTACTGAACTATAATTATAATAAGTATAATGTTCGTGATGTATATTCATAATAAATTGTTACCTGGTGCTTGACGCAATGCGCAGCCATCCAGTAAAGCGTTAGAAGAATAAAGAGCTGGTGCTAATATAAAGTTCAGTATACGTATGTTGACTCAACTCCGTAAGTTTCTTTACTACAAAGTTTTTTTCGCCTCAAAGAAATGAAGCTATAAAAGATTATTCATTCGTCAGTTGCTCACCTTGCATTTTTTCCCTTGGGTATACAAAGTCGTTACTTCGTTAACCTAAGGTCTTCAAAAAAGTTTTAAAACAAACTCTTATTTGCTGTAAAAATCAAGCTCTAGGAAAAGTCCTAATTAAATCGGATAAATTTAGACCATGTGGAATCCCTTAAAACTTTTTTATTATATATTTTTTTAAATATCTAAGACCATTTGAAATATTTTGAAATTCGTTCAAATTCTTTGGAATATTTATAAATAACTGCAAATCTCTTAAAATCCTTTGAAATTTTGATTTTAAACTTTATTGACAATAGATACATATTTTAAAAGACGGATTTAAAAAAAATTTCTATTAACACTTGAAGTTAATAAGATATTTTAATATTTGAATAAGGATGTCGTAAATAATTATAATGGAATCCAATTAGAGAAGGGAACTTCTTTTTTCGGAAATGTTGGACATTTTATGACTTTCATATCATCGGAGGAAGACACCAACTGAGTGTGCGACTATAAAATCCCGGAAGGTATAAAGTTTATAATGTGTATCTGACGTATAACACATTTACTTTTGATTTAAATATGAAAATGTAGTTGCTGTACTTCCTCTGAATTTATAAAATTTTGACGATCACTTTCAAAATTGATTATTGGATTTGATAAATAAAGTGCAGACTTATGAAGGATATATAATATGAAGATCTAAATTGTAATGTATTGTGTTAATATTGTTAATATAAAAAAAAGAGGGTCACGTACTAGGTCAGGTATGATGGAATTTAAATATACGTATATGGAGCAAAAGGTGGTCCATTATCGACGTTTGTAAGACTTATCGGCTCCCGTGTGTATAAAAAAGTAGGACACATGGTAACATGATGCGATTATCTATATGTGACGTAAAACCGTGTCTCCCGCAAAGACAAATGACATGATAATCTTGCAGAGTGAAATATTATATGCGAAGCGTCCTTTACATATTTCAAGATTTAGAACTTCCACAGGAGTGAAATTGATTTTTCTCTCTCAATCTGAATTAGTAAGAATTTGGCTATGTAAATTAGTAGCCTTACATTTGACTACTAAATTAGTCACTTCTCCACTTTTTACACAATTGGTAGGAATAACTTACCAATATATTTAGTAGTTTTACAATAATTCAATTAGTATTATAAAGTATTTTCAGTTATTCTATGGGATTTTAATAGATGGAGTTTTAAGATATTTTAAAGAATTATAATTAATTAAAAATTTTTCATGGGATATTGAGAAGTTTTTAGTATAATTTTAAGAAATTTGAGGGATTTTAAAGGGAATTAACAGACTATCAGGGAATTTAAACAAATTTCATGCGATTTCTAGGAATTTTAGAGATTCTAAAAAATTTTTAAGGGAACGAACTTTCGGTGGTTTTGAAGTCCCTCACAGAATTTTAAACAATTTAATGATATATTTAGGATATTTAGAGATTTTGACAGATTTTTAAGGGATTTTAACGAACTATTGGTGATAAGAAATTTTAAGAGATTTGAATATTTTTTCATAGAACTTTAAGGGCTTTCGAGTAATTTAAAAACATTCCATGAGATTTACAATAATTCTTATGACTTTTAAAAGATTTTGTGAAATTGCAAGAAATTCCATAAGATTTCCATAAGTAATTTTTTACTAATTTAAAGTAAACGACTTCGCACGATTTGAATTAGTATAAAAAAACTACTGTTAGTTAGTAAAATTTAACTAATTCAGATTGAGAGAATAGTGATGTGATATTAAAAAATTATCCAACCAAAGAATTCTAAATCTGATACTTAAATCTATACTTATACTAAACGAAAATTCTTTTTGTTTCAGGTGAGTCCTCCTTGAAATTACGCCTTAGGTTGTAAGTAAAGCTTTTCAAGATTAACGACTCTATTGAAAAATATTATCAATATTTTACAAATTGGTAGACAATTTACCATAAAATGCCATCATCGGTTTTGCTGGTCGATGGTAGCATAAATACTTTACTTTGAAATTCCGAATTCAATGCAATGAAAATGAAATTTTCGGACCTGGTTCTAAAGAGTTGAATGCGCGAGTATACATAATGCCAACAATAAACGGGTTTTAGACTGCTTTTACGCGAGCCTTGCATGTTCAGATTGCCTTGTTTCGAATGTAGGAACGTTAAATAGTATGCAGTGTGCAGAAGCGAGTGAAACCTGTTACGTTCAAAGCATTGAGTGCCGCATTCAAAATGCATTTAACGCTACCTTAATTCATATTTCAAAATTGTGAAACAAGATAATCTTCTAAAAAGTCATTTAAACATTGGGTGATGATTTGAATTGAGGGACTTCAATAAATATTTCATCTAATTTATACCTGATTAACTTCTTTAAAAGACGTATTTGTGGAAAATATATATTTTCATGTAATAGGAAGCTCTTTAATAAAATCATTACATAAGTGGAGAAAATTGTATTAAGGATCGGGCTAAAAATATTAATATCCTGAACATGAACATGGGTTTAACATGGGTTTAACATAGACATATGGAACTAACACCGCAAATGTAACGTATAAGCAGTGCCGTAAGTAGGATTCCATGTAACGGTGATGGATATATGTTTTTGATTAAAAACATTATCTGACGGGAAATTATTTTTAAAAATCTGACAATGAGAAAACTGTCGTGTCAGTCATCACCTATTGTCTTTGAATTCGTTCACCTATTTCGGGAATTTATCGTCTTTTCTTCTATTTTCAATTCATACAGTTGAATCATATGAAAAATTATTGACATTTGAATTATAAATAGGATTTATTTGATCTTACTGAAAAGTTCTGGACATCAAAATGAACGAATTTTTGTATTGCGGTGTATTTTAAACTAGAAACTGTTTTAAATAATATTAGTTCATTTGCATTGAAAATAATCCTGTATGAAATAAACTTATAATGTCGTTCATTTGAACGTTCCAAACTTCTGTTTCAATTTTTTGGCACCTATTTCCTATTTATTTTGACTAAAAAATCACCTGTTTTATTGACAATAGGTATAATTTCAATATATATCTTCGACTGAGAATGACTTCTATGTTCCATGGTATCTACTCGCAAGTTTGAAAACTAGTTTCCCAACTTTTTCAGAATCCAACTTCCGGACTTTTTAAAGTTTCGTCTCTACCAAGAAATAAGAAATTTTCTGAAATCTTGAAGATTGAGGAAGAAGGCAACTCAGTATTTTTTTAGTAATAAACACCTGAAAAATATTTTCAACTTTTCCGCAGGATTTATTTTAAACGAAAATAATTTTCTATATATTCGTTGGAATTCGTTTGAGACTCTCGAGTGTTCGTTGATCATTTTGTTAGTCATCAATCTATTGGAATTTGTATTTAAATAGAATTGAGATTACGAAGAGGCTGTTGACCTTCGAAGCTTCTTCGTGTCATTGATAACCTTCCTTTTTTATTCATATCATTTCAAGACCATTAAATTGAAAGATGTTTTCCATAACTGGATTGTGATTGAGTCAAGGCCAAAAGTAGATTGCTCGAGCGACCTCAGATCCTTCGAAGCTAACCGCCTTTGATAAAATGATGACCTCTCTTCCGGTGACAATCACACAGCCTAGGAACTTCCAGTTTATTCAGAATTGAAAGAACTGTCTTCCGTCAATCATTATCACACGTATTTGCCTCCATTCCCTGAAAAATAACAAAGGTAAATAAAAGAATTGGACGATGTTCACGAAGCCTTGCTTCGCGTGTAGGCAGACCGTGCAAGTGCAACAGAGCGCACCAGGGATTCCAATTCTAGACTGCAGACATTAACGCTGGAGCCTCGAGGCATTGGAGAACATTGCAGGGAACCATGCAAGCGGTCTTCTCCGCGTTCGGGAACGGGAACGCTCGTGCATATTGAGTCGACACGTAGTCGTAGCTACGTGCTCTTCTCTGCCGACAAGCGAGATAGAAAATCGAGTTGGGAATGAAAGACTGAGAAAGAAACTTTTGAACATCACACTGGTTCGGGTAGAACGTGGCAGTAGCCTGCGCAGCACTCGGCGCGCAACGCGCTGCTGGTCGCAAAGCCCCGTGCTACCAGCGCTCCATTTGCCAACTAGCTGTTGGCAACCAGTTTCTCTGGACGCTAGCGACAGACAACGCGACGCGACAAGCAGTCGAAACACGAGAAGGTCAGAATCGACGCGTTGCTCGAGCGGGTCAACGCGTAGTGCGCAATAAGCACGCAACGCGATCGAAGCTACAGGCAACAGTCTCGTGACTCGTCCTAGCTGGACATAAACGCTTTTGAATCCACCTTTATACCGCGGGAAGCTTCGCGTCCGATGTGATATTTTCGTTTATTTGTTGGTATTTATATTTGTACCAATTGTACCAACCTGGTATCTACGATGTCAATGCAGCGACGCGTTCCAGAAAAAATGGATTGCAACCAACTCGTGCTGGAAGTATACGACAGAAGGCCTCTCTGGCAAAGGAATCACAAACAACACCATAATCGTGGCGTGCTCGACATTTTATGGGATGAGGTCGCCGACGTCGTTGGATCCACAAGTAAGCGCGCTTCAATGCCTTCCACCTTTTTGTTAGGTTAGGTACTATGCGCTGCTTATCTGAGCGCTTTGCTTTTCGCAATCCTTGGCTAAACACTCGGCTATCAGTAAATATTCATTTCTTTATGATTAGAGTAATTTTATGATTTTATTTTATTGTCTCGGTTAAATACAATGTATATCCTGCAAGTAAAAGAGCTTCATAATAGGAAATATAATTTGTAACACACGTTACGTTGATGCAACGTAAAGGTTTGATTATGTTTAGTGGTGCACAGTTTAACTCCAAAGATTTATAAAAATTGCCTTTCAATTGCTAAAAGAAAATATAAATTATTATTTTCTTACTATTTGTTAATATTATTTATTCTCAGATGATAAAGACAACTGTGGAACAAATTAGTTTAATATAAGATATGTGGTGTAGGCCAAGGCTTTTTAAAATTAAACAAATATTGAGTTGTTGAAGCGATAAGATAACGTTAGTGTGTAAAGCACTCTACATGGAAAATAATTACTATTCTAGAATAGTGTATGTGAGAATCCCATCTTTGTTTACTCAGAAAACCGAGATTTTTAATTTGATTTCCCGAGTGCACATTAAAAAAAATTGAAATTAGGTTTTAATTGAGTTGAAGTTTGAGACGTCTAGCCTGATGATTTTTTTTATATTTATTGGAATAAGAATATTTATGAAAAAAGTTTCCAATGTTCCTAAAAATTAAAATTTTAAGAGGTTTCATAGAATTTAAAAGAATTAAAGAAATTGT
>JAUESI010000015.1:95756-106565 GCA_032275145.1 Synergus laeviventris | reverse complement strand
AAAAAATTGTTTTAAGAAAAAACCAAAGATAATGTGGTATGTTTTGAAAACAGTTTTTTGAAATATTTGTTCCTGTTTAACTTAATGTTATGTTATAAATTATGTAGTTGACAAGTGGTGTAGAAAATTATAAATATGAATAATAAGTATGTACATTAACAAATCGAAAATTTCAAAAAGATTGAACACTGTTTTGATATGGCACTAAGGACTGTATACAACAACTGTATGGGACTTCGGGGACTGTTCGACAGCCGATACATCGAAGCAATCTAACGAGCCCACAACCAGGACCATGAGAATATATGCCTTCGCGGTTCCCTATACCAGATATGCCTATACTAGTGACCTTAACCTGCTCCCATCTTGCACAACCACCTTCCAAATAAACTCTATCTTAAATTACCAGTTTTGCTTTCACCGGGCGGAGGGTTCGTCGCTTGGAGGGCGACCAGCGAGTTTCCTCCCAAAAATTGAACACCTCCGACCTCCCAATCCTCTTCTCGAGTACGAGTGGTTGGCCCTCAGTGCCATTGAAGCCACTTACTGCATCCGCCAGCGGATCCCCTAAGGTGATGGTTCCACTTACGTGGACTCCTCCTCTCCTATTCTACGGTCCCTGAAGCAGAGAAATCTGGCATCAATACTAACCCTGAAGATCGGTCAAAAATCGGATGATCTCCCGATTCACCTAGGGTTCCCGATCCCGTAGACGTCAGCACCTGGGTCGGCTCCCAAGAGTGCAGCGAACCCTTTGCCATAGAATGGTCTTCGGGGCACCATTCGTATGGCCCGTCTTCTTTTTTGTCCTTTGGGGGGAGGGGGGTGAGTGTCGAACCAGGAACAGCGAACCGGGCTGAGATTGAGGAACGGGGTGCTGGCGTCTACGGGATCGGGAGACCGTGCACTTTTTGTTCGATCTTCAGAGATGGTATTGATGCCAGGTTTCTCTGCTTCAGGGACCGTAGACAAGAATAGGAGAGGAGGAGTCCACGTAAGTGAAACCACCTTATGAGATTCACTAGTGAAAGCGGTAGGTGGCTTCAGTGGAACTGAACTCCCTGCATCAACTTCTTCCTCGAGCTTGTCCTTCTCGAAATGGTACGTGGCATGCAGGAACGAGGGAATTAAGTGGTGGTTCAAGGAAAAAAGCAAAACTGATAATTTAAGAGAGAGTGTATTTGGAAGGTGGTTGTGCAAGATAGGGGAGTCGGGGAGTTCTACCTGATCCACGCTCGTGTGCCCGTATTTATACTTCTCGGCTCTACCTAGTCGTCGTGGATTGGCTGTTCCTGAAAAAGTAGGGTTGCTCGAAGAGTCGCGAAGGTGGGGGAGAAACTGAGCGTCGCCAGAGAGGGAATAGCTACGCGTCATAGTAGTGCAGGAACAAAACAAGAGGACTTAAACATTTTTTCCCAAAAAGGGAAAATATAGTATTTCTAAGTAAATTCACAGGTGGAGGTTAGAAAGAAATAATAACCTAAGCAGGTCAAAGAAATAATGAGAAAAGGAGTAGGTTGCTAAGAGCAATTGTTGCGGATATATCAATTGCATATATAAACAGAAATGTATTCTGCGATCTGTGGATATTATTTGTAAGTTTCTATAATTGCTGAATATACATTCATTTTAATTGAAAGCTCAGAGAAACCGTAGAAAACTTACGGACTTTCGCAAATGAAATTATGTGGTTACTTTTCTTTTCTTATATACCTATACTCTCTGGTTAAAATCCATACAGAATAAAGTTTTTATAGTGAGATATTGAAGAACTGCACGCAGGTCTGGTGTGGTCTTTTCAACTCTAGAAAATCACCGATATACGGCATTTAGGAATTAACAGTGAAAAAATGCAGTAATTTTTTAATTATTTGTAATATAATGGAACAACATTTTTTAATAAATCCTATTCATTCCTCTGTCATCCTTTTACAGACATTCTGAATATTTCTCGATTTTTTTTTCACTTAAGCTTCTGCAAACGACCGAGTGATTGAATATCCGTTGGGAGAGGAAAACTTTTTTCATCGCTGAATTCGCAGGTTTCTTTTTAGGGAAAACGTAAGTTAGTTGGTGCACCACTTTCAATCGTTGGGTACCTACTTCAGGAAACGACCCCTCATGTACCTGCATTGGTCCCAAGTAATACGGGAAACGTAATAAAGGAAATGTACTTCAGTAATTCGTTGCTTTGGCCTTTTTTCTATCGATTTAACGAAAAGCCATTTGGCTGCATTTGTGTCGTGGCAGACTTTATAAAACTTACCTGTGGATTGCGAGAGTAAATTGATTGTCGGTGGTTATTACTTCAATTCTCATTGATATTAAAAAATATCTCTTATGATTTTCTACGAGTATAATTAGATTTTTTTTTGTATCGCATTGGAAAAATAAGTTTTTATAACTCCTTATAGTTGTATAATATACGACCCTTTTTTTAACAAGATTGAAAAGTATTGAAAACATCCTTCTGATTAAATCGGAATAAAACTACTGTTTGTTTTAGGATACAAATTCCGAAATGATTTGGAAAATTTGGGATTGGTTCGGAATGAATTTTAATCCGAAACTTTCGCCAGGGTCCTCACTACTTTCTAATACAGGAAAAGCCACGACGCAGAGAATTCAATTTAAACTTAAATTATTTTTATCCTATTTTTCCAGGTGTACGACCTACTTTTCATGAACTCGTCTTTCTCTCTCGAATTCAATACGTAGCCGGAGGCCGAGCTTTGTATTTTATATTTCTGCTGGGTCCTTCGGGATCTGCCCTTGGTAAAATGTAACTAACATACTTGGGTGTCGCGTGGGTTTGTCGTAACGAGGGAAGTGGAAGCTGAGGTTAATATGAAACACCGTCTCCTGAGCGTTACTCATCAACCACGCTGCAAATTGGCATCGACGTGCCCCGGTTGTTAATTTCCCTAGGGCATTGCTAAGGAAAGTGCACTATCTCCCCCCATTTACATTCCACTCAAGTAGTATGCCACTGCAAATTTGATCGAGGAATAAGAAACGATTCAATGGTTTTATTGTCAAACAGGTCCTACATCATTGTTGTTTTCGCTGAAACATCTCTCTGCGGATACTGTGCATCGAAATAACAGCAACACTGGAGTGCAAAACTTTGTTCGTTTCATTAGAGCTCTTTATTTTCCTTTTGTCACTCTCGAAAGAATCGAAACATCGGAATCGTTACTTGCATCGCCGCAAAATGAAACTTGTACCTGAAAATTTAAAAAATATATTCTCTCTATTTGTAAACATCAACGGATGTTGGTATTTAAATGCCTGAGGCTTTGAATGCAGTTACATGGAAGTTGAAATAATTATGTGTTTGCAAACGGACACTGACATGCATAACTATACCGATATTGCACTTGTCAAACTATAAACATGGCTATCCTCGTGCATATGCATGACGGTTGGGTATAGAAATTCCAAATGGATAAGCTGGGTTGAATTTGCGGCTATTCGCTGGCTACAAATTATCAGGGATTCGTATGTTGCGGGGACCAATGTGGAGATTATTAACAAGGGATCACTGCAGTAAATCTCATGCTCTTATAAGTAATCGTCCTGTCAACGTGTCCCGGCTCGATCAGTTATCCTGCTTTATATTCAGTAAAATCGATCACTTTTTTAAATGAAAATATGTACTACTGTGATGATGTAAAATTTGTTGATGACAAAAATTTGAAATGAAAGTTTAAAAATAATACCTCAGAATAAATAACATTTCAGAACGACAGAAAATAATATTTTAAAGCCCTCTACATAAAAAAGTGGATTATAAGCTTTTATATAACAATGTAAAATGTCCTCTGAAAGTGTTGTAAATTCCCAAAGTGAGTTTAATATTTCAACAGAATTTAGCTCTGCGAGTGCAAACATTTTAGTGAATACTGTTTTGCAGAGATTACCTTCGCCGGGATTAAAAAATTCAGTTACGTTATAATAATACGCGGAATAACTGAGACTAAAGAGAAAGAAAGAGGCAACAGAAAGCATGCACGAGGAAATTTGGAAAAAGAGAGATGGGCCGAAAGAAAGGGAGATTTAATACACTTTAATCCTGCAATACTCTCGTCTAATTCGCAAGACTGGTTTAACCTTTATATACCTACAACGATTTAGTTTTTCTCTCGTAATTCGTTGCCGAGCTTGATATAACTTTATATATTCTCTTTTTTCCTCGACTGACAAAGATGAATGAAGATATATATATGCCCTTAGAGAATACTTTTATGCATATAAAAAAATTAATTCACTATCAAAGCTCAAACATTTTCTTTATTTTGCAATTTTTTTCATGTCTGCATATACAACTGATATTTGCATTCAATATAATACGTATAAATTTACTGTACCATTTCATTGAAGCTTTGGTCTCAGACGTCTCTCAATTTAAAACATATGACAAAGTTTGCGGCTCTTTACTATAATTATCTGTTTTGAATCTTAATTCCTATATTTTAGAATAAATTTATGGTGCATCATAAGAACATAAAGAGAGTGAACGCGTCTAGACGCATGCGGGCTGAGGTATCGATTAGTTCTCTACGTAACTGTATGAGAGCATAAGTGTACATGACTCTTTACAGGTGATAAAAAGCGCACAAATATGAACTCTGTGCACGTGCAATGTGCATATGTATGTGGGAGGCCACTCGAGTATTGCATGTAAGGAACTTGAGCAATGATTAGGGGATTTCACGAGTGAACGCCTGAACTTAGCGAGTCTCCTTGTTAACTACTTGTAAACTTGAGCACCAAGGGGCAAAGATCGAGAAGTAAGACTCAAACTAGCCCCAATCCACACTTCATTTCGCAACAGTAACCACGAGCCAAGGATTTTAGAACGTATGGCAATCAAGAAAACTGGATCACAGACATATAACTTTTAAAATACTAGCAAAATCAACACGCGCGCGATTATTTTATTTTATTTCTTATATACAATGTACCACTAGGGTGACTCAAAAACACTTTTTTTTCTAGAGAGTCTCGACTTCCCCAATTCGATTCGAAATCCGAAAAAAGAAATTACGTATTTTTTATTAAATTTTGATTAAAACACGTATCGGATTTGACTTGAAGTTTCTCCTGTAAATTGTATGGGAAAAAATTACTTTTTGGAGTTTTTAGAATAATTTTTCAGGGTTTGCGAAAATGTTACGGGAAAGTATAGAGGCTTGTAGAGAACTATCTACCAAAGAATTTCATGTATAACGGTGTCTTGAAAACTACCCTCAAAACCAAAAATGACATTCTGCTTTATTCTCGTTTTCTTTAAATAAAAAATTATTTCTATTAGTCTAGTGGAATATTGATTAACATTTTTCCTAATTTCTTCCGTTTCAAAAAAAATTATTACTGTTGGTCTAGAGAAATATCATAAACATTGGTTAAATTATTCTTAATTATTTGAACAAATCCCATTTGCTTAAAAAATGTTTTTTTTCTAAAAATTTGAAGTCTATTATTGTTACGTAACACAAATTTATTCTCAAATATTTTCCAATTTTTTCCTCTCCGTTCGTGAACGGAGTGGACAGGTATAAAATTATACATAGGAGGAAATTCTGTTTGTTAAATAATAAAAGTTGATTATTAGTTCAAAATAAATAATAGTTTACTGTTTATACAATTATAAACTATTTGAAAATAAATTTCTCACGTAACCATAATAGACTTCGGATTTTTAGAAAAAGACATTTTGTAAGCAAATGGGAATTGTTCAAATAATTAACAATTAATTATTAATCATTGTTGATAAATATTCCACTGTTTATATTTATTTCGGTTTAGAGAGTTGGATTTCCCACAACATTTTTGACGAGGTTATAACGTTTACAAATATACATTTTCACATATTTAACTGCACTTTAAAAACACAATTTTCATATTAATAAATAGCGCAACATGTCTACGCATAACACATCTTGCGATTTAAATTAATTATATAAATTATAATGTTATATAAAGCCAGAGATATAAAACTACACCTTTTCGCTTTGTTTAGTGCGAAAATGACAGTCTGTAACGGTTACAGGTTTTTTACGTAAGATTTACAAAAATATCAGTACCATCAATGTGCGTGTATAATCAACCTATATTAACATATAGGGAAGTAATATTAACTCAACAAATCTGGTATTTCTATCTTCTTTCCTGTAAAAAAACATAAATTCTTTAACATAGAATCTCCAGTATGCGAGATTTAATGAATTTTTCATTTTTGATTTCAGTTGCTGGGTCTGGGCATCATGGCGGTGGGCGTTTGGGCATGGACGGAAAAGGACACTTTTAATAATTTGTCCCGTCTAACGAACATCGCTCTCGATCCGGCATTCATCTTTATTCTAGTCGGTGAGTAATAAAGAACTAAAGCAAACAACAAGTTGTGTGTAACTTTAGCCCTTTCCTCAACTCAGATTGATACAAAACTGTGATGAAAAGGAATGGAGTATGGGTATAGTCTATGGTATGTCACAGGGTCACATTGTATTTTGGACGATATAGATCAGATCCAAGTTTTCTTCTCGTTCTTCTTGAGACCTTTAACTCGATTTATGTGAAAGGTGGCTACTTGGCGAGAATCGAAAGATTTACGTTGTTAGAGGCTCCACAGAAAATGACCATCTCAATCCAATTCAAGTGAAGACAATTTTAGAGTGGATTCATCTCAAGTTATTGCATTTATACTTCTTCGACGAACAAAGCCAGATAAATATCAGTCTCGTCAATCAATGTCATTGCGTTGCTATACAAATTCTTATTTAATAAGTGTTTATTGCATAAATGATCATTTTTATGTCAAGTATAATAATTTTAGTTCAATTCTAGGGATTGAGAGACTTGATTCGCTCCATATGGCTCCCACCCCTTTTGAAATTTGTTTTAAGCTTTCATTTTTCGAAATTTACTTCCAAATTTGAAATTTTTATATTATCTGGATCCGCTTGCACTCGGACCAAGAAATTTTTGTTTTCTTTTTTTGACTTATATTTGATGCGCAAATGCTGCATTATTCATTTATTACTCACGACCAGCACGCTACATAATATGTTCGGAGAGTTTTATTTCAATAAGAGTAGAAAATCAGTTTGTTCATTTGAAATTTCGAGGTGTCGCCAATTCCGTATTTCTCGTTTAATGTGGATCTTATGCTTCAAACAGCTGTTGCTTCAACGAATACGTGCTCGAAATTCTGAGTATTGCCAACACACTTATGGTGTTTGCAAGATTGGCTCGATTCTGCATCCATCCACTTCATTCTACCTTTAATTAGGTCATGTAAATCAGAACATTCAGCCAGCTATGCATGCAAATTAAAATAACAACGTGACTCGCTGATTCTCAATCTCCGTTAGAAAATTGAGTGATTTGATCGACGAACGTTTTATCAGCTACTCATTTATCTATATATTTAATTTTCTCCTGGAATCGACGTATCTGATATTCTTAGCTTCCGCTCAATTAAATTTTGATTTAATTTCATGTATTCCCAAGCAGTATTTTTAATTTAAAAGACTTTTATTTTCAAACCAAATTCATATACATATTTGTGATTAATGGAGCCACAGCTCCAGAGTTCTAAAGCTGAGCATTCTAATATAAACATTTATTCATGTGTACATATACAAGCTCTTTTCCCTGAAGCAACAAGCATTGTTGATCAAGCCGCACATTATATGCACACAGTAAATTTCAATGAGTCAAATTTTGATCCAAGAGGATTAAAGTGTTGCACAATATATGAAAATATATACCACATAACGTATAAATATTCCACTTTATTGCTACTCTTTTACACTTTTATTCCTATCAGTTTATAATTTCTGATTAGATACTCAATAATTAAAAGAATACTTCGCTATTTTTGATAAATTTCACATGCCTGTCATGTTCGATGATTGAAAGAAAGTAATTAGGTAATTGAAATTAATTGGAAATAAAATTCTCCACTTTAATTTTGATCAACCAAGAAATGAAGTATATAAAATTGATAAGAAATAACCAGTTGCGGATAAATTGGGTATTTTCAAGCATGGGAGCTCAGATTCAATCGCATTCAATTAAATTTAATGAGCATTCTAGGTTTACTTTCTCGTGCTCCTCGATAACGATTATCTGCTTTATTACAGGTACATTGACATTCGTCATTGGATTTACGGGGTGTGTTGGTGCACTCAGGGAAAATACGTGCCTCCTCGCTGCAGTAAGTATCCATCTATTATCATCTGCGTTATACCTTTGCCCTTCTAACTTTCTACTATTCGAAAAGGATCTAAATGCACTCTTGTAATTACCTTTTGTAAAATTCCCTTATTTGAAAACAAGAATTCACCTGCAACTGTTATTCTGAAAACGACATTTTTATACTTCAACCCTCCCTTTTATTTAAACCTTCAATAACTAATTCAATTTCTTCTTAATAGAATTTTCACTCATCACAGATCGTCACGAAGTCTTTTTCCTTCTAGCCAAATTTTGTAATATTTCCGTTTTATTAAAAAATGCACATGATTGACATTTATTCGGAAATTAATAGGTATATTTTAAACATTGTTTAAATCGATTAACATAACTAATTATTTTTTGCAGTATGCAATATTTCTCGCACTATTGCTGTTATTGGAGATGACAGTGGGTTTCCTAGGTTTTATCTTTAAAGACTGGGTGAGTTGGCTCAATTTTTCACCTTAATTATTAATTAGTGCAATCGATTTTAAATATTAATCACAAATAACCAATGTCTCAGAGAATGGTGACATTACTATACGTAATTTGTATTGTCGAATGCGACTGTAGCCAATCAATATATTTTTAATTAAATAAGTAATGAAATACAGTTAAATATAATATTGGACCGCCGCATCGTAGAAGGGGATATACTATAAAGTTTCCTGATTACAGCGCAATGACTTTTCCCTCCTTTTGAAATTTTTTCTGAACTTTCATTTGTGGAAATTTATATCAAGTAATTTCTTTGCTTGCATAATATCAATAAAATTTTTTTAATTTGTAATTTTTACATTGTCAGAGGATTTGTTTGTGCTCAGATAAAAAAATGTTATATCCCCTTCTACAAAGCGGCGGTTCAATTACTCTTCATGCAAAGAGAGATGCAAAAGAGATTCCATATTCTATTATTTAATTATGTAGTATTGTGATACATATTATAATACTTTTATTTATGTTTTAAAAATATGAATTATACTAAAAACTAATATAAAATATATATATTATTATATAAATTATTGGAGATTTGTGTTCAACAGATAAAGTCACAAGCAACCGGAGGCTTCCAAGCCTTCATTATTCACTATCGAGAAGATCCCGACCAACAAAATCTCATTGACTGGATACAAGAAGATTGGGTAAATAGTAAAAATAATATTATTTGAATCCATTCTACAATATTAATATAATTTTATATTAAAAATGAGAAATAATGTTGCGGAATTTAACTTATATAATCGTAAAATTAATTTCACAAAAAGCACTCGTCTAGACGTGATATTAATTGAAGCAAATGAGTAAAATACCAATCGAATAGTGAGCTAATTTCATTGGATTTCGAACGAGGTGCATGATTTCGACAAATTAAGTCAATTAATTTTAGAATCCGGAGCACGCTCTTGTTGTAGTATTTGATTATATTAGAGTACCTGGCTATTGATTACGCGTATTTCGATGGAGCAGTTCTCTCAAACAGCCTTTTGCAAGCTATGTACATTGAGTTTGTAAACATTCAGGATTTAATGAAAATTGGTTGTTACTCTGAGAGATCATACACAGATAAATTAAACAAGCGCATTCCAAACATGCTTTCAATTCACATCATTTGTTGCAGGCTGATTATAAATAACTTAATCATTACTGCAACTTTATAATCAACACTCAAAATAACTTTTAGTTAGAATAACCAACATTTTTTACTAGATATTTTTCTAGTTTAAGATTCTGGTCAATATAAGCAGACTATTTTAAAGGATTCTTAAAAGAGTATAAAAGAGTTTAAGGATTTTCCAGTAAATTTCACAAGATTTCAAGATATTTCAGGAGATTTTAATGCAATATCTCGAGAACGTATTGAATACCAATAAGTTGAATTTTGTATAAGGGTCAAAACGTAACTAGAAATTTTTTAACCATAATAGCAAGTAACTTTAACTAGAACTTTTTTTTTGAGTGAACGGCAGCGTTTTTGGAAGAAGTATGTTAAAATATCTGCCTTAAAGAGAAGATTTTCGATTATTTATGTATGCCTGATTATAAAAGGTTCTTACTTCAAGAAGATCCACAGATATTGGAAATTTTATATTCTCGTTACTTGAAACTGGAGAACGATCATTTTCTATTCCAAATCCATTCTTATGTATTGCTCCCGTCCTCATTCTATTTGCTTTTTTTAAAATCTTTTTTACCTTTCTTCCTGTGAGATTCCATCCACTTTTTTTATTTTTCGATCTTTTTTTTACCTTTCTCATCCTCCCCTTCACCCTTTACTCTCTTTTTCTCTTACATTTCTTTCACCACAGACTCTCTGTTAGATCGCGTATATTTAATATTGTATCGCCTCAATTCCAGTTCTGGAATTATTTACGATCACGTTTGAAATTCATATGCATTCCTAATTGGTACCCATTTTTAATATCACAATTATCTATCGCGTTTCTCGGATAATTTAGGCGAAAGAAGTAGTTCGATTCTTTTAACTGTATTTATGGTAATCCATTGCAACAATCAGTATTCATTAAAACGTATATTTTACCGAAAAAAAGCAAGTTTAACAATTTT
>JAUESI010000015.1:71412-83958 GCA_032275145.1 Synergus laeviventris | reverse complement strand
TTTCAAGTGATTTTAAGAATTTTTTAAGGACTGGAAATTTTTAAAGCGCTTTAGAGGATTTCAAAGAATCCAGAAGAGTTTAAGAATTTTTAAGAAATTTTACAGAATTTAAGTGATTTTAACTAATAGGTGGGAATTTTCTTGAAAATAGGGGAAAATAGGGTACTTTAGGTACGAAATAGTGAATATAGGAACCAGTCTATAAGACATGTAAATAGGCTTTCGAAAATTATATGGCTTTTTTTTGTTGTGATCGATCATTTAAATCACTCAATTAAAATTTATCATTTCCGATCCGAATTTCGCGTGAAATTCAAATGTGTTACACAACAGCTTGCTTTGTGTCTCATTTAGCATTTTAATTTTTATGTTACTTTTATTCCTGTCTCTCTGACATAACTGTTAATTTTGCTGTTCGATGATTTCGATTTCTAATCCTCTGAAAACTTAATTCTTAATCTGTTGTCACCTGTTTACTTTTTTCACCTTTTTTAAATTTGTTCATCTACTACTAACCCGCAGGAGGGTTAAAAAAACATTTCCAGATAAATTCCACAGAAATTCTTGATAATTACTTGAAATCTTCTAAATTCTTTTGAGTTTCTTTAAACTCCTCAATTCTTAATACACGTTTTATTGATTTGAACTTTAGTTGCAGTTTTTTTAGACCAATTTTTTGGTACATATATATCCATTTTGTTTTAAGTTTCCTTAAATTTTTTGTTTATTTCTCACCTATCAGTTTTTAATGTTTGCAGAATATGCTAAAATTTCGATTGAATATAATTGATACGTAAAAATATAATTTGCGCAACACTTTTATAATTACATTGCTGAAATTTTCAACACGTATTTGAAGTTTCGTCATTAAGTTTCACCTTAACTTCTACGGTTTTTCATTAAAATCATTTACGTTTATTTTGCGTACAGTACTACTAAGATCTCGCTGCTGGATCTCGTTAAATTACCTGCCGCCCACTGTGAGGGTTCTGTCGAGGCTATGAAGCTCGTAAAAGACTATACTAAAGGTAAAAAGTTAAACTTCTATTTAAAAAAAAAATATATATATATACTATATATTTTAATACCTCAAAAACTATGTGTCTGAAGTTCCTAACGATAAAGAAAAACGAAACATTGTTTGTTTCAAACGTACGAAGTATGCCAGGTTTTTGCTGATAATGTTTCCAATTAATGCCAAAGAGGTACACACAAAGTTTCATCCCCATATCTCGTAATTAGGGCAAGTTTAATGAATTTTAAAAATCTTTAGGGGCGAGATAAAACTTTTTGTGTGTCTCTTTGGCACGAATTCAATTAATTTCAGTTAATTTATTAAATATTTATGAGTCAGTTTCACACGAGATATGGGGATGAAACTTCTTGTGTGCTCCTTTGACATCAATTGGCAATATTATAAGCAAAAAAACTGGCGTACTTCGTACATTTGAAAAAAATTTGTTTTCGTTATTCGTTATCGATGGGAACTTCAGACTCATCAGAAACTCAGAATATTAAAGAATTCAGACTTTCAAGCTTAGTTTTCATTCTCGTTTTTATTTACGCAATCGCGAGCAATCTTATACACCATTTTTCACTCAGTGAACACATAGCTTTTAATTAATGTTACTTTAAACGATATTTACACGTGAAGAAAGTGCTATAAGTAAAGTTTTACGTAATCTTATCTAAGCTTTAGATCAAATATTTAAAAAAATTCTGGGTTAAAATTTACCAAGAAATATGAACCCATATACAAAAACTGTTTCAGATTAACTATTAGTATAGAAAAAGAGACGAAATACCATTAAAGTTGAGACGAAGAAGGAACAACGTTGGTGTACTGGAAAAATTAGAGCGATTGTTGTCTTAGGCAGTGATTAATAACCCCTTGCAAAAAAAAAAAATTAGTTGTACACACGTAATAAATCCGACGCGTTCGGCACAGCGCAAATAACGATCAGAGAAATATTGGAATTTTTGCGAGATTGCCTATGTTGTCTAATTCTAGGTGAATGATCCAATAAGGTTAACTGGATTTCATGGCTCGTCATACCTCGGGGCAAATAGTGAGACTTCCCACTATTTTTCTAGTCAGCTGATTCTATTTCTGACCAATTAAATGTACTTTTTATCCCCATTGAAAAATTCCATGTAAGAAATTAAAAAGTTATAGGAAAATAAAATTGCCTTCCCTGATTGGACTGAAGTATCAGACGTCTAATCTGAAGAAAATAAACACTTTTTTTAACTGATAAATATAATACAAAAAAGGTTAAAAACAATTAATGTTTTAAAATATATGCAAATGTTTCAAATTATTAATGTTTCATTTGTGATTCAACCCAATCGAAAGATATTATCAAAGGGTATTATAAACTAATTTTATTTTATATCAAATACCAAAATTAAAGTATTTGAAATAAAATAAAATTATAGTGGATTTTAGTTTTAAAATATTTTTTTTGGCCTTCTTTGAATTATATTTATCAGTTAAATATATTTATCTGCTAAAAAAAGAAAAAAAAATGTAATGTGAAATAATTCGTCAAGAAAATGAACGAAAACATAGCTCTAAAAATGATCGTTGAGGTGGACCAACAAGAATATAATATGTATAGTTCTGTCATTATCCACTTTATGGTCGGCTTATACGATTTATTCTACAGGCTCGTAAATTGTAAATTTCATAATCGTATAACGACGAACTGCCTGTTGCCGGAACGAAGAGTCTCTTACATAGGGACCTTCTTCGCTCATAGGGTCCACTTTTTTAAAGCTCAAACCTTTTTTTAAAGAAAATCGGGGGAAACAATTGGAGAAAAAGGAAACAAATTATACTGTTATAGTTTTTATGTAAATTACTTTTACAAGTACACAAACAATACCAAAATATCCCAACATTGGGATTCAATTGAATAAAAAAATGAATTTTCAACCAAATATTTAAATTGTCGACCAAAACAGTGAATTCTAAACCAGATTTTCAATTAAATATAAAAATTTTCAACAAAAAGCTACTAAAAAAATCTTTGATTTTTCAACCTAAAACGTGAATTTTGTAATGTAATATAGGATATAAAATAGGGGATGTAGGGACCAACTTCTGGGACCTGGTAATAATAGCGAAAGCATTCATTGATTTTAAGTAAAAGTAGTTTAAGATAATCATAACAAGATTTTTATTTCTATAAAGGAAGGAAAGAGTATTTCCCCTGTATGCCACTTGGACACAATGGTGGGTGACAGTATCCTGTTCCGGTGAAGGAACAGGACACTTCAAAAGAGTAACCCAAGCCCTTCAAGTAGTATGTACTCGCAGAGTCCATGTACATTGTACATCCTGTACAAGATCGAATTACCGATATTCGGCGGATTTCCAGTCGCCCGTATTGTGTCAAAAAAAAAGAAGACGAAGGAAATTTGATGTTTAGTGTCCTGGAATCCAGTTACGTCTTAAAGAACTTGCACTTTATTGTCTTGCAGAGAGTATCCAAATTTTGTTTAATACTGAAACATTGCAACAATATTGATCGGCAACAGACACTCATATGTTGCGTGCTGGTGTTGAGATATGAAAGTTATTTAAAAAGATACTTTAATTTCCGTAGGTATGAAAAATATTAAAGAAGTACGGAAGGAAAGTCAAGGCTATATAAAATGAACGTTGTGTGAATAAGGAAGGTGGAATAAAAAAGCAATCTACACTCAGGTCATTATCATATTAAAGCCACACACGTGTTCGGTTCATATCGAATCATGTATCACTGGCCGCCACTACTAAGAATGACTTCAATCAATTAGGGACACGCGCACGTTTGACTCAATTACTATAGTTACTACTACCCTATAGGGTAAGAGTACGCGTATTGGATATTCATATATGTATTATGTATACTTACCTTCATGAATCGTTTTGTCTCGTTATCATATTTCGAATTATATCGATTAATTCTATGGCTTACCGCAAATTAAAGTTGGTTTCATATCACATATCTCTCTCGGCTCTCATTTCTTCATTTCATTCACTGCAATCTATTTCACTATACAGCTAATCATGCAGGGTGGCCACAAAATTCAATTTTTCATTTTTCCTGACATTTCCCTCACTTCAGACAAATTCCCAAGATTTCATTGACTTATTCAGGAGATTTCAAGAAAATTCAAATGGAATTTAGTTAGTTTTGCTGTTTCAAATTGTATCAATATTTTTCAAATCCCTTATTAAAATTACGGGAATAACTTTAAAATACCTTTAAATACTTTAAAATACTTTAAAATTGCATGAAAATATTTCATACATGAGAAACAGAAGTCGTTCAATTTTTTAATCTGTTTTTTTATTAACTTATGTGATGGTAGGAAAAACGAGTTGATAGACCTAATTTTTTTTCAACTTTGCTCATGGTATTTCGGAATTTATTGAAATTTATATTAAATTTAATGAATTGGAAATACGTAGTTCCCATTTTTATGATTACACTTGAAAAGTTTGAACCTCTACTCAATAGATCTAGGAGTCACGTTACCATATACTAGGCTTTGATTAATCGGTGAGATTAACATCCCTTTCCAGCTTAATCGCTTAAGAACTACCACGATTATGTATCAGATCATAAAATATTTTTACCTTTTTAAAATGAATCTACTAATTATGCCAATTAAGTAACATTAAAAAACACGCGAGCAGAAAATGACTCTATGAAATACGTTTTAAGGAAAATTTCCTTTGGAGGAGCTTTCGTTAGATGATTAGATTAAGTCAATTACGCAACTTGGATTGTATCATTGTTACATTAGAATCGTAAAATTATACAAATCTGTGTGTCCACACACCGAATCTTGCAATTTTATTTGCTTAAGGTCAACGATGTCGAATACCTTGCAAATTTTAGGTGTGCTAGATGATTTGATGGATTTCAGGTATATATGTTTGATCGCACTTTCACTCTTCTAGAAACTCGAAGTCAGGTCGAGGCGACAATATCACAAGCTGAACAATATCAGAAAGATTTCTGTGAATCGTGATATTAAAAGAAGGAGAACAAGGTGATTTACCGATTTAAATCAACGGAAATGTTAAATGTTTAGAAGCTGTGGAGAATATTAAATTCTTGACCCGACTTAAAAGAATAACTGCCACTAACGAGGGTAGTCGTAAACTAAATGCGATGCAAGTATTAATGGCACTTAAAAAACTAGTGGTATTCCTTCGTTTTTTGCAATTTAAGATTGCCTGATTTAACAGAATTTAACAGAAGTGGAATCGACATCGACCGGTTATCTAAACCAAAATTGATCGGTTTCTTTGGAAATTACACAAAAAACGGCGTTTCAAGGAGTTTAAAGTATTTCACGAGATTTCATGAGATATCAAGAATATCAAGTGATCTTACAAAATTTAAAGGAATTTCACATTTATTGAGATTCCTGAAATTAGGAATAGAATTACAAGTTTTCATATTTGAGAAATTCGCGCGCGCGGGATCATTCTTGCCTGTGTTATAAAAAATAAATTGATATCCTTCTATCTTTTGTTGGAAAATAATTGCAATATTATTGTCATTATATAATATTTTTAAACATAGTTTCCTGCAGTGATTTAGTTGCTCACCTTAACACAAGGTTAATTAAATCCAAAGCTTAATAATTCATAACTTGTCACGTGAGAAAGTTATACGACACTGTAAAAGATATCCAGCAGATTTTCGATCCAGATTGTAATATTTTTTTATTAAGGATACTGAGCTTTGATCAAAATTGTGTAAACTTGTATATAATTCTAAAGAAATTTTATACGAAAAATGTAGAAGAACAGTACGAATTCTTTTGAAGTTTTTAAAAAAACTTTAAAATACTTTTGAATGTTTTAAAATCATTACAGTGAAAACCCTTAAAATAAAATAAATTTCTACTAGTAAGTGAATTATAAAAGACATATATTCGTTCATGCGAAGGTCAAAGGTAATGTTATTGAGCCTATTGATTATAACTAGTTATTTGAGAATTGATATAGTTTCACTAGAGTGTTCTCATTTGACCCGAAGGGAATAAAAGCACAGATGCTCAGATTAACTAAAACGGAAAATAATGTCCATAGGTGAGGAAGGGAGCAAGTGGCTCATTCGAAGCGATGCTGGAAGGTATTTGGTATAAGGTGGCCCACATCACTGATCACAGTAGTGCGCAGACAGTCTAAGGGAGTGGAACGGTTTTCCGGTCGACTATACTCCGGTTGCTTTCATTTAGTTTAATTTACTTTCGCACCGACTCATACTAGATTTGAGCGTAAGACATTTATCCTTGACTTTACATTTAGAAAAAATTATTGTTTAGAAAAATATATATTTAATTCAAATCAACCCAGAAGTTATACTTTCGCGCCACAATCAGTGCAACAATCATTCAACTTACCGGAATTTCTCATCCAATGAGGAACAGTTTCCTAAATAAGGTAAATCCACCTGGTAGTAAATTAAAGTAAAATATATACATCAAAGTATCGAGCTCGAAAGAGGAGTAATTATCTCTTTTTGTCGTTGTTCGGATATCCGTTGGGAGTACGCTTCATAAACGCGGTTCAAATTCTGTGAATAATTTAATTAACAAAGTCAAATTTATTCATTAATCGAAATTTGATGTAGTCATAGCAAACATAATAAGTTTAAATCAATAACTCTCTGTGAGTCTTTCTTACGCACATTATAGTTTTTTAATTAACTCTTTCAATCATAATTAATGTCAGGAATGCTGAAATTAGTCGAAGACTGATAATTTGGTAATTTTCAATAATTGGTAAAGCGAGCAGTATTGTAAATTCACACAAAGGGAAAGCACCTGAACCGAAATTACGCATTCAGGGAACGGTACGTATTATGCAAATTAATTTTTATCGATAAAACAGTAATTGATCCGCTGGCTTGAATTTAGAAGTATAAACATTTTTTATTTTATTGTTGATGTAGTCAGTTACTATGAAATCAGCAATTTAACTAGGATACATTATCCTTAGGCTTCTATAGATAGAGTCATAATCATTTATGGTTTGTTGGCAACTAGATTCAAAAGAGTTATGAACGATAAATATTGAATGTGAGATTACGAGGAGGTTTCTTTCATGATATGAAACTTTGAAACTGCAATAATAATAAAGGAAATCTATTGTATAAGGAACCTTTCAGGCTCGTGTATTGTGATTCCTCGACACGCGCTTACGGTGGAACGTGAAATTATTTTTAATGATGACTGCCTTCACCTGGTTTATGTGAAATAATAACAAATATTTACTCGAACTGTAGGGTAATAATCATATTTTTATTGCTCTAAACAAATTTAGACTAAGGCACGATTTTTAAAATTATTATTTTATAATTTGTAATTTTTTAAGAATCGATCATCGATAAGAAAGAAGCTAATGAACGTTTAATGAGCACAAGGCTTCTATCTCGAAATTACACCATAGACGAGAACAATAATTGTCATTTATTATCGAGTAGTTAGTTGGAATCGCTTATTATTAGAAAAAACGTTGAATCGACTTACAGTTATTATTACAGGGACAATTAAGAATAATGAGCACACATCAATTATAGTCACATGAAGTAAATTAGAAATTAATTTTATAATAGAAGGTGTTTATTAATTTTCGTTCACCTAATTCTTGGCTTTTTGCCCGTTGTAAATCTTAAATCTTTTTCTGATAAAAGCACAAGTGAAATAAATTTAAGGTTTTTATAAATTTGTAAAGATTTCAAGGCTTTTTACAAGGATATCAAGGAATTTAATATTTTAAGAGATTTTAAGGTATATCCAAAAGATTTTCAAGAATTTAAAAGATTTAGCAAAATTTTAAGATAAAAAAGGTTTTTTTTTAAAGGGAATTTAAAGATTGTCGTGAAATTCAAGGTCGAGGGGTTGACAACTCGTGAAATCAGGTGTACACTTGCACTGAAATCTCCTGAAATATCTGAAGTCATTTGAAATTTCTTGAAATCATTGAATTCTCTGAAAGAAATTTGAAAATAAGTTTATTGAATGAAATTTTTATATTTGGTTTTAAATCAAGAATTAAAGTAGTCTCCTATATTCAGTGGAATCTCTCGGAGTTAGTGAATTCACCTGAATTCATATATATAAAATTTTTGAAAATTTTAAATACGATTCCCAATTACCTTTTACTTATCCCGAATTTATTTGAATTCCCCATTTTCCTTATTAGTAGACACCTGTTCTGAATGAGAAAAAATAAAGGATTTTTGCTTTGTAATCTTTACCAAAATGAATAAAAAATTGCAGGTTTACTCATGATATGACCCAATCTCGTGAAGTTTTGGCGATGATGGATACTCACACGACATTTGGTCGAAAAAGTGGGTGCACCATTTCGAGATGTGGAGGTTTTTTGTTAGGATCAGCTTTTCTTTTGTGCCTCGTGACAACCGGACTTCTAGTCTTCCACTTCGCCCCTTGTTTGGAAGGGAAACAAATCAAATCACATGAAGATTTCTTTGGTAGTGCGAATCTTCAAGCAATTAGATCTTTAGCAAAGAAGAATAAAATTGATGTCAGGCTGCCGAGATCCGTTATTCCAGATACCTACGAGCTGAGACTTACCCCCTTCATTTGGGAGGGTAACTTCACTTTCAACGGCGAGGTGACTCTTTACGCTAATACAATTTAGGTGCATTTTAGTATCGAGATACGCTGTTCAGAAGTTCAACTAAAGACCTAAAATTTCATTTCACAGGTGAAAATAATCGTAAATATAACAGAAAAAACAAGGAGCATAACTCTTCATGCTGTCGATCTAAAAATTGATGAAAAATCTACAAGTGTTAAAGAATACAATCCCTACAACAACAATACAAAATTTGTTAAAATAGATAGTCAGCGGAATGATACTGCTAGGGAATTCTTTATAATTCAAACTTCAGATAATCTGAAGGCGGGAAAACAGTATGCTGTATATATGAAGTTCATTGGCAGCCTCAATGATAATCTTCAAGGATTCTACAGAAGTTCTTACAAAGTTAACAATCAAACAAGGTTTGTTTTTTCAATAATTATAAAATGTGATAGAAATTGAGAAAGAGACTTGTAAACTTTCTATCACTGACAAAAAATGCTTGCGAAAATCAAATCAATAAATATAATATTGAATGAAGCGTTCGTTCCCGGGCATTTTTTTCTCAGTATGTAAAAATTGACTTTCTATTCTTGATTAATGAACAATTTCCACAAAGAGAAAAATGATAGGCGAAAAATTTGAATAATAAAGTTTGCTCATGTGAAAGTTGTCTAGCTTGAAAGTCCACTCGTTCTGGTTAGCACAGAGAAAAACGAGCAGTTAATAAACTTAACTGTAGGACTATACATATACTAGAGTTGTTAAAAATTAATTTAGTCATAGACTAAACGGTTGATGATTCTTCATTACAGATGGATTGCGACGACACAATTTCAAGCAACGGATGCCCGTCGTGCGTTTCCCTGTTTTGATGAACCAGCCCTCAAAGCGAAGTTTCAAATTAGTATTGCCCGGCCCAAAAATATGTCATCCATTTCAAACATGCCCCGGAAAGGGGAACTTGAACCAGTGTAAGTTTATTTCAGAGAAACAGCTTTATGTTAAATATTAAATATTTTATTTACTATCAATTCTCTAGTTAGTTATTTTAATCAGTTTTTCTGGTAAATGTTACAAAATGTCTGGTAAGACTAATCTGACATTTTTACTAGACATTTTTCTGGTTTAACATTAAGGTCAGTATAACCAGATATAAAACGTTAAGACAAACTAAACTGGATTTACACAAGATAGCGCAAGATCTGATATCATAAGTTAAAATAGTAAAAAATGAAAAAGAAAACATCCAGAGTTAATTAGCCAGAATTATATTTTCTCTTTGGAAAATATGGACTTTTGAGTAATTTTAAGGACTTTTACAAAACATTTAAATTAAAATTTAAAATCTCATTAAATCCCTGGAAATTCGTTGTAGACCCTCGAAATTTATTATTATTATTCTTATTACTAATTTACTTATTAGTCTATAAACATAATACCAAATATTTAATATTATTATAGCTCTGGTCTGCCTACTTACGAATGGGAACATTTCGAGCGTTCGGTCCCAATGTCGACATACTTGGTAGCTTTTATTGTCTCCGACTTTCAAGTTATGAAATCTGCTGATGGTAAATTTGCAGTTTGGGCACGAAACGAAGCTATAAATCAGTCATCCTACAGTTTGAAGATTGGACCTAAAATTTTAAAACACTACGAGGATTATTTCCAAATAAAGTTCCCTCTTCCAAAAACAGACATGGTGGCTATACCAGATTTTTCAGCTGGTGCCATGGAAAATTGGGGTCTCATAACTTACAGGTAAAATAAACAAATTCTGTTTTCTTGCTTACAAATTGAAAAATATATATTTCTTACCTTCAGAGAGGATTTAATGTTGTACCAAGAAGGAGTGTCTACGAGCAGTAATCAGCAACGACTTGCTTCTGTAGTGGCTCACGAATTAGCTCATCAGTGGTTTGGTAATCTAGTTACTCCCAGTTGGTGGTCGGATCTTTGGCTTAATGAAGGTTTTGCTAGTTACGTTGAATACATAGGCATGAATTCGGTAAGCAATTCCATTTATTATAAAATAAGATTTCTTGGCAAATGAGTAATTTTAAGTAATGTTAGGTACTATTAAGGAATTTAAAGCAATTTTAAGAAGTTTATTGAAATTTTAGAGTTTTAATAATATTTTATGGTATTCTCAGTAATGCTGAGGAATTTAAAGGAATAAACTTAACCAAATATAATTACATCACAGGT
This sequence comes from Synergus laeviventris, assembly GCA_032275145.1. NCBI lineage: Eukaryota > Metazoa > Arthropoda > Insecta > Hymenoptera > Cynipidae > Synergus > Synergus laeviventris. The sequence continues at coordinate 73,124 of JAUESI010000015.1, read as the reverse complement.
AGAGCCAAACTGGAAGGTCTTGGAACAATTTGTCGTCCATGATCTGCAAGCTGTCTTTGGTCTAGATGCTTTGGAAACTTCTCATCCTATCTTTATCGAAGTTGGTCATCCAGATGAAATTGATGAGATTTTTGATAGAATATCCTACGACAAAGGTTCTTCCATAATCCGAATGATGGATCATTTTCTCACAACGGAGGTCTTTAAACAAGGACTTTCGAATTACTTAAAGGAAAAGTAAGTTGCAGGATATTTCTTCTTTGAAAAATATTCATCTAACGAAAAGATCTTTTAAAAATGCATTTATCATTTAGAGCTTATCAAAGCGCAGAGCAAAACGATTTGTGGGCTGCTTTGACTTTGCAAGCTCACAAGGATAAAGCTCTGGATCAAGATGTTACTGTAAAAGAAATTATGGATACCTGGACTCTTCAAACAGGTTTTCCTGTAGTGACTGTTAATCGTGATTACAAAAATGGTGGAGCCTCTCTAACTCAGGTATCTTTCCTTTAAATACGATTTTAACGATACAGGTTTATTCTGCAGGATATTTTCCTTTCCAATCCCCTGAAGCATTCACTCGTAAAAGTGAAATTGTAAATTTTCTTTACAGGAGCGATTTATGCTGCAAAATAGTACTTCATCTGTTTCATCGGAATCAATGCCTCGCTGGTGGATTCCAATTACATATACGTCCGAGGAGAAACTAGATTTCAATAAAACGCGACCATCATACTGGATGAAGGCTGAAAAAACTATTGCAATCAATGATCTTGGTGCAAGTCCTTCTCAATGGGTTATATTCAATATTCAAGAGACAGGTAGTTTTTCCATCTTACATATCTGAAATTCCTTAAAGGTATACTCAAAAGACCAAAAAAAGAAACCAATCGAGATACCATACCAATCATATTGAAATTAAAAATGATTTTTCAGGATATTATCGAGTGAACTACGATAAAGATAATTGGCAGATGCTAATTAAGCATTTAAATCGAGCAAACTTCAAAGACATCTCCACAATAAACAGAGCTCAGTTGATCGATGATGCTCTAAACTTAGCCAGAGCTGGAAGACTAGACTATTCCACTGCCTTAGATGTAACTTCGTATTTAGCACATGAAACAGAATATCTTCCTTGGAAAGCCGCATTAACAGGCATGAGCTACTTGAATGGAATGCTAATTAAATTCCAAGGCTACGACAAATTTAGGGTAAGTTTCGAACTCTAGAAATACAGTTAAACCATGAAACCGAAGACTCAGTTCATTAGTGATTCTCACTTATTTCTCATTTCTCACTGAATTTTTATAACTTCCAGGTATATGCCTTGAAACTATTGGACAACATTTACAAGCAAACCGGTTTTACAGATTCTTATGAAGACCCCCAGCTAACGGTATTCACTCGTATCAATGTTCTTAACTGGGCCTGCACCTTCGGTCACGAAGATTGCGTGCGGAATGCTGTTAAGCAGTTTATTAATTGGCGAAATACACCAAATCCCGATGAGAACAATCCGTAAGACATAAGATCATTTTTCATTAAGTCAAACTTGATTTCTCATCGAATTTTGTTTTTTAGTTTGGTTCAATTCAGAATTTCAAATACATCATGAATAGATTTCGGTTCTGTTTGTAAAAACATTTTGCAATTGCGAACTGGTTTCAAAGGGTTTAACAATATTTTAACAATATTAATTAATTTCTAAG
>JAUESI010000015.1:38513-71312 GCA_032275145.1 Synergus laeviventris | reverse complement strand
AACACAAAGAAAAAGAAAAGAGATTGTTGAATGTTGCATCATTTGTTGCAGAATCTCACCAAATTTGAAAAGTGTCGTCTACTGTACGGCAATTCGAGTTGGTGGACAGTCGGAATGGGAATTTGCATGGGAGCGTTACTTAAACAGCAATGTAGGAACCGAAAGAGATATTCTTCTTGGTGCACTTGGATGTACAAGAGAAACCTGGATATTAAGTAGATACTTAGATTGGGCATTAACGGAAACTTCCGGAATAAGAAAGCAAGATATTACCCGAGTTTTTGGATCAGTGGCCAATAATGTGGTTGGACAAAACCTGGCTTTCAACTACATCAGGAATAAATGGAGTCGTCTGCGAAAATAGTGAGTTTATCAGAAGGACTTTAGATCTCGTCAAAGTAATAGAGACACGGTGAATTAAATACGTAATATGTATTAACTTTTTATTTGCTTGTGTTTTCAGTATTGGAGCCTCTATGACGACTGCCAGTAACATTGTCAAAACTTCTACAAAGAAAATCAATACCAAATACGAGTTGAAAGATGTAAGTGTCGCATTTATTTATGTTTTGGTTCTCAAATGGAAAATTGGTAACATATTTTTGATTTCCGATAGTTATTGGATTTCGCAAAAGAACATGCAGGAGAACTTGGAAGTGCAACGAGAGCAGTGCAACAATCTGTGGAACGAGCAGAAGATAATATAAGATGGCTAGAACAAAATCATAACGCGATTGGCGAATGGTTAAAGCGCAATACTGCGTAAAAATGAAAATAGGAATTCGTCACTATGCAGAAATTTTACATTTTTATTTTGATCAAAAAATACCAAGTATTCTCGTAACGTGAGCAAATCTATAATAAATCTTTTCTGTATGTATTTGTAAATATAATGCGCGTGATCTTAATATATATTATAATAAACTATAGGTAGGAGGAATATTTGTAAACAGATAATTAGTAAATTCTGTTATATGTCAATGTGAATAATAAGTCTACTTAAACATTTTGATAATGAAAAAAGTGTCAAAAGTATGAGAGTTAAATACTTATGCAGTAACGATCTCTCATACTGTACAGTTCTTTAATCTTTGGTTTTTAATTAAGTTTGTGAGTAAGGAACTCTGAAATTGTTAGAAGGTCAATATGAAATAAAAAGCACAAGTTTTATAGAAACATGTTTCACCTGTAAAATATAGGATTCATTTCTCATTTAGTTCAATCAAGTAACATATTTCATTTTTCTGAGTAAGTGTCAAATGTAGGTAGAAAAAGGTGTTGAAAAATTCAAAATGATTATTGTATAAGATATTGTATAAGATATATAACTGAAATATAATTTGTACATTGTCTTATTTCGATGATGCCATTGTCGATATAGGGTGAATAAAACTGTATTGATGTGTACTCATGCTCGAAAACAATCAATTACTTTTTTCATTTATGCGATATTCAAAATATCCACGTTTCAATATTAAAATAACTAAATATAGCTAAATCACACTGTCATATACATACTCTACACTTTTACTAGATGAGTTTAGGAACATATTTTATATACAACACCTGCGGATAATATTAATAAGAAAGTAAGGGCAATAATCCAATGAATACTGATACTGTGGTCGCCATTTCCTCCACCGGAAGAAGATGGTGGAGCTGTAGAATGGCCAGGGTCTTTTTCTGTTGTATGATTTTCTGTTTCCGTTGTTCCTTGATTATTGTCATGTTGTTGAAATCTTTCAAGCCAATCGTAAATTTCTGGCGAGTATGTATCAAACCACTGCTGATTTTGTTTTGCTACAACTACAGCAGATTGTAAAGCTGGTAATATTTCTTTCAGCTTGTCTGTATTGTTATAGATGAACTCTTCCAACTGAAAATATATATTCATTTAATTTAAAATATGTTTATTATCTTACAAAAATCTGAAAACTATAGTGATACTAAACTCACCACTTTAAGTTGTTCTGAAGTTGAGATGTATGCAGCTACACTCGAAAACATACTACCAACATCCTTCCAATTACGGAAGCTGAAAGAATTTGAAAATAATGTACTTGTTCTTTGTAAATATGTAAAAAATACTGGAAATACTTACTAAGAATATACAGAATTGTAATTTTGTATTAAAAATTGTAAGCAGGTTTCCAATCCAACTTTTCCAGAGCTGTAAACTGCGGTGAATGCGAATCCTGCATCTTGTCTTCGAATCTTATCCGACTCTAGGACAAGTTGGAGGTATCTAGAAATATATTCAATTGTTTTATCGTCCTTAATTTTTTAAAGAATACATGATAAAGATTTAACTTACGCGTTGAGCATTGTCTTGTTTTTTGTACAAGCTAATGCTTGCAAAATGACAACTTGTTCGGAAGAGAAATCGGTTTTGAGATATTCATTCCAAAGGAGTTGCCAGTCTTCAGAAGTACCATGTTCTATAGCCGTACAATAAACTGCAGGTCTCGCATTTCCAGAAATTCTTAAAAAGGATATTTATAATTAAAAATATGAACATTATTTCGTGAGGGATCTTAGGAATCTTGGTGTTAATCTTACTTTGCTTTTCCCCGTTTTGAAAAAAGATCTTTCGATTTGGCGATACAATCTTCATGTTGGTAATAGCAGGCCCAATTTAATATCAATGCCCTATTCAACTCAGTCAGTTGACTTTCTCCTTCGAGATCAATAAACCCAAGTTTTTCATAAATTTTCTGTAATATAGTTCGAATGTGCAGCGCAAAGAGGTCGTTAATTTTGTGACCTTGGAAAAGCGTGCGGAAATCTGAGAATTTACTTAAAAGAGCCATCCAAGGAACGTGATTATCCTCATCAATTACGTAGGCAGTAGCATCCAAAGCGAGAGTGTAATTTACGTATCCAATATGTGCGAGATTGAGAACATCATTCATTATCTGAGCACGATTAACTGTGTGGACAGTTTTAAATTGGTCACTGTTTAATAGATTAATTAGGCGGTACCATGATTTGACATCATAGTTGACTCGATAAAAACCAACTTCCTGCAGATTTAGAATAAACCATTCGTCCTTCATGTCAACGTTAAGTTCGATCGATCTATTACCAAACCAAACAATTGGTGAAGTGTCTATAAAATTTGGATTGGATTCCCGTGTGTATGTTATTGGTATCCAGTAAATCCGATTTTTTGGAGTGGTTTGATTTTTCCATAGCAGGAATTGTTCCTGGAATGAAAATACAAATTGATGTGTTTTAGTTTGTTAAAAAAATGTGTTAAAACACGTAAAAACTTACTTGTGTAAGAACCATTTTGCCATTAGTCAAAGTAACATTGACTACTGGATGTCCAGGTTGGCTTGTCCAACTGTCCATCAATTTCTCTATTGAAACATTCATGTCATCGAAAAGGTTTGCTTTGTCTGTTTCAACCTGAATTGATTGCCAAAGATGTTCCGGCTTGGCTGTTTTAAACTGACGATTTTTAAGGTAATTCTGGATGGAGCTGTTAAAAAGTTTTGGGCCGAAACTGTGGTACATCATGCGAATTACACTTGCACCTAATTGAAAACCATTTGTTTTTGCCAGTTATTGTCAGATGATTCAGAAATTCAGAAATTCAACCACCTTAAGAATATACAATTCGAGCTCTATTTACCTTTTTTGTAGGCGATATTGCCAAAACCATTTTCAATTTCTGTTGGACTAGAAACTACGTTGTTCATTGAATGACTTTTTAATGAAGCATCTGATGCCATTGCTTTGTGCAACTCGTAAACAACAAACTGATCCAAGAGGTCCCAACTTGGTATCAACTATTAAAAAATAAAAAAAAAATATATATAATAAAATTAAGTAAAGAGATTGTAGAACAGATTAAATACTGTCTGTCTAGATCAAAATTACATACTGTGTTGGTGCTAATGTATGAAAAATACTGGGCAAAGCCTTCATTTAACCATGTATAATCCCACCAGTCACATGTTACCAGATCACCAAACCACATGTGTACAAATTCATGTGCTATTGTTGTGTTTACGTATTTTTTGTAGCTGGCTGGAGTAATATAATCATCGTAAAGAAGACCATATTCTCTGAAAAATGATTTCATTTTAGTCTTTCCGTGACAGTGCCCGGGTGAAAATTGACCCAATATACTTAGGCCTTAGTACAATTTCTACTCAGGTGATAAGCCATCTTAAACTTCGATGTTGTTAAAAAAATAGAATTTTACCTAAAAGTAACTAGACCCCAGTTTTCCATGGCACCAGCCTTAAAATCAGGAATAGCCACCAAATCCATTTTTGGAAGGGCATAAGTTATTCCAGTGATACTTTCTAATATTTCCAAAAGCTTCGTGGCTGTCAGCAACGAATATTTCGGGATTTCGGAATGTATATTGGGACGTGTCCAAATACTAAAATTTTTATTTATCGTAAGAGATTTAAAGTCTGACACGACGAAAGCAACTAAATATGATGACATAAGAGGACTCTCTTCAAAAGTATCCAAGCTGACTTTATCACTGAAACATTAAGTTTTAGTTTTAGCAAATAAAAAAATAATATTAAAATTCCTAGCACAGTCATCACAGTATTCAAAAGAATTTAAATGGTCTAAAAAATAGGTGACGACCTGCGATGACTGCTAAGATTATATATAACAAGTCCTACTTTATTTTCTCAGTATTTTTTAGTGGCATATTACTTCGTGAGTGATAATCATTCGATCTTTCAATCTGAACAGTAAATTTTGCTTTATATGAAGGCTCGTCGAAGCAAGGAAAAGCTTTTCTAGCATGAGTAGGTTGGAATTGTGTGGTGGCTAGCCATCTAAAAACATAAATTATATCTTATTAGTATGATAATTATTAATAAAAATACGAGACACCTAAATTAAATTTGAACTGAATTTACCGAGTCTTTCCACTATTTTTATCAATGTACCAACTGCGATAAAATCCTTGCATTTCATCATTCAAGACACCTAAATATTTAAAACTAGCCTCCATTTTAGTTCCCTCTCCTAACGTGGTTTTCAAATAAATTGAAAGTCTGTGAGTAGTTGTGTTCGTCACATATGAAAAATAATCTAATGATTTTCCCGATTCATCAAATACTTTGATCTCCTGAATATCCAATTCATTTGCCTGTAAAATAATTCTTGAAGTATTTTGTAGAGTCTGCATGCTTATCTTAACTTCTCCTTCAAAAGTAAAATTTCCATCTTCCAAAAAAGGTCTCAGGCGTATATTGTATGACAAAGGCATGACTAATTTTGGTAGACGATAATTTGCACTTGGGTAAGTTTTTTCCAGCCATTCCCAAATTTTTGGTGTGTATTTATCATACCAGATAAGTTCGTAATGTGCACGAGAAAGATAAGATTTTAGTGAAATTTTTAATGGCGAGGATTCTTCTTTTGTGTTAAAAATACCTTGCATCTGAAAAGTTAATATTAAAGTAATAATAAATAAATAAATAATGTTCTTTGAGTCAATATTGTTATGAGAATTTTATTTTTACCTTTAGCAGAAGTTCCTTTGTTGATAATCTTTGGGAAAGGCCATTCAAAATAGTCTTGATTGGTTTTTCTTTAAGGTAGCTATAGAGAAAAGTATGCTTCTTTTTTGACTTCTTTATTAAATTAAAAATAAAAGTTAAAAAATAATTCAAAAGTGATACTTACTATTTTTGCATGGTATCATAATTCTTCTTAAGGAATTCTAAAACTGTTTCAACGCCCACTAAACTCGATTGATAAACGTAGGTAAAGACCTTTTGACTGTCTTCAAACCTTATTTCTGAACCTTCGGTAACAGCTTTACTAAGTAACCTGAACAGAAAGAATACGGTAATCATTTATTATATTAATCCGTGAAGATATGTATAAAAAATAGTAATTTTCTTGTTACATACTTATTAAGAAGTTCAGGGTGTTTGGTGCAACTCAAAGCTTGCAAAATTAGAGTTTTCTCAGAGGCGAAATCTGTGTTTAAATATTCATTGAAGAGATAATCCCAATTATGTGTATTTCCCTGTTTTACAACTGTACAGTAAATAGTTTTGCGTTGGTTCACTGGAACTCTGGAAAATATCAATAAATAAGTTTCAAACACCTAATTTTTTTTATCTATCTCTTTTATAATAAAATCTATTCACTTGTTTTTTGTGGATACCCATTCTTGGAATAATTTATCAGAATAAGAAACACATTCTGCGAGTTCGAATTTACATGCCCATTCAATTACTAATATTCTGAGAAGCATGTCATAATAGTCTTCACCAATAATTTCTGTAGTGCCAAGTTTTTGAAAAATGGGTCGTAGAATTGTGAGCATGTGAGTCTGTAATGAATTGTAAATTTAAAGTGCATTACATTTATAAATCAGACTAGCATTTCAAGATATTTAAAATAATTTTAAGAAATCTCAAGTAATTAATCAAAAGGAATTCGTACCCTGTAAATTTCATAAATATCACGACCTGCGAATCTTTTATTTAAATATGAAAAACCATTGAAAGCAGCTTTCCAGACTAAGTAACTGGTTTCACGCTCTAAGTACTGTGTTGCAGATAAAACTTGCTCGTAACTGACGTATCCTGTTCTTCCCAGATTAAAAAGATCATCGATTATTGCAGCTCGATTAATTTCATGAATCGTGCCAAATGCAGGACTTTTAAGTGTATTAATGATTCGTAACCAATTATCTAAATCGTAGTTTACACGATAATATCCTGCAAACACAAATAAAAATCATAGAGTATTGAATTATACAAGAAATATTATGATTTAAGTAAATTATATTAATTATTATGTTATGTTATATTAACCTGCTTCTTGAATATTGAATATTATCCAATCGTCGGTTTTCTTTGCAATGGAAATTTCGTGAGAAGCATCGCTCAGCCAATATTTTGGCACGGTATTGCTAAAGTCATTTTCAGTTTGAGTAGTCCAAGTAATTGGTACCCACCATGTTTTATTAGTAGGGTAGTTTTTCTCATTTTTTATTAAAAATCGCTCTTGGCTAAACGTGAATTTTTCAAATGAGACTTCGATTGAAACAACTGGAAAGCCTGCTTTAAGAGTCCACGAGTCTAAAAATGGTTTTATCCCTACGCCCACCGGGATTTTTTCAGCGTCAACTTGATCCTGAAGGGCTTTATAAAGGTGTTCTGGAGTAGCAGAATCGTACTGCCTACGAAAATAAAAATATATTAAGTAATTTTACAGAATTGGAAATTAGAAGGGATTTCAAAAGAGAAGTAAAAAAATGTTAAAAATATTCACTTTCCTTACTATTTTAATTATCAGCTAAATTTCTTTCAACTTTAATAAATAAAAAATGTTACCGAGCTTCCAAATAATTGTGCAGACTCTGGTAAAAAATCTTCGATCCTACAATTTTCTCTGTCATGCGTAATATACTCGCAGCCTTAGCATAGGAAATCGCATTGAATCTACCACTGATTTGAGTTGGATTGTAAACGTCATTTGTGATTGGATCACTAGTTCCAACACCATCAGTGCTAAAAGATGTCTGTAGATGATCTACAACGAACTGTGCTGGAAGCTTCCATGCTCTATGTACCTGATGACGAAAGGACCATTTTTTAAAGTACAGATTAAATAATTATAGGGTAAGAGCTGCACCAATTGTAAGTGAAGGTGCAATATTTTCAAGGAGTTTTTGGTGCTATTTGTGTAATAATCGAAAGTAGCAATTCCTTCTTACATTATTACAGCCAGCATATTGTAAATATCTCGCAAATCCTTCATTTAGCCACAAATATTTCCACCACTGAGGACTAACAAGATCTCCGAACCACTGATGAGTAATTTCATGAGCAATTATAAGACAAATGGCTTGTTTGTCATTTGCTGAAGAGGCTTTCTGATCATAAAGCATTCGCTGTTCCTTATATGTTATAAGCCCCCAATTTTCCATTGCTCCAGCTGAAAAATCTGGTACAGCAACCATATCCATTTTTGGCAGCTGGTACTTGTGATCTAATGTCGTCTCAAAGAATTTAATAATAGGGGTCATAATCGCGAGTGAGTAATTTGCTTGAGAAATTGCATTTGGTCTTGCCCAGACTTTGTGCTCTTTATTTGCTTGATTTGCAAATTGTGATACCACCAATGCTACTAGGTAAGTGGACATAAGAGGTGTTGGCTTAAATGTATCTTTCTGAAGATCAACTCTGAAAATGAATAATGGAAGAATAATAAATTAATAAATTAATAATAAAGTAAAGTAGGACAAAATGAATTCTTAGAGTAAAAACTGAACATCAATATCTCTAAGAATTTTTATTCCACAATCACAAACGAAACCTTTTTATCGACTTTTTATTTTTAGCCACTCAATATATCAATGTGATAGATCAAAAGTTGAATAATGGAATAATTTTAGAATACATCAACTTACGTGATATCGATCGTTGAATCAATTGGCATATTGCTAATAGCATGATAAGATTTCGGTCGCGTTACACTTATTACAAAAATAGCTTTCCTTGCAGGTTCATCGAAACATGGGAACATTCTTCTTGCACCAACTGGTTCTAAATGAGTGGTTGCTAACCATCTGCAATTGAAATTGACTTAACTTACAATGGTATAAATAGATTTACTATCAAAAATTGACTTGGCATTTCTCTGGAGTTTTTTAGAGATTTCAAAGGACTTTAAAAAATTTCAAGGGGTTCAAGATATTTCAAGTGATTTTAATGAATTCCGAGAAAATAACAGAAAAATAACAAGAAGAGTGACAGCTCAATTTTCTGTCATTTTTCTGTCGTTTTCGTAAAAGAATGGCAAAAGAAAGAATTTTAATTCCCTAATTTGACAGGTAGTTTTATATAATCAATGGATAAGAAATGAATAAATAAGTGAATAAAACGTGCCTAGTTTTACCCTCATCATCTTTATAAGAACTTCGGTAGAATCCAAGCATTTCATTGTTCAAATAACCAGTGTAATTTATGCTAATTTTTACTGGCGTGCCTTCCAATATATCAATAGGAAGTGTGATTGTTAAAAATTGATAAGTCTCCGAATACGCAACGCTCTTATACGCAACTAATGTCCCATTAACAAAGATATTAATATTGTGATATTCAATTTCGAAAATGTGGAGAACAATTTTATCTGTGACGTCATTGACTGTTGTCTCTATGTCAACAGTTCCGTCAAAAGTGAAATTCTCTTCTTTGATGTAAGGGGTTACGTGAATGTAATATTTCGTAGGGGATATCGTATCAGGTAATAAATAATCGGTCGTGGCACTTGTATTCTCCTTTTTGCTAAATTCATTTATCCAATCAACGATTGTTTTCTTGTGTCTCTTATACCACTCTAGTTCCCATTTTGCTAATTTTAATTGTGATGCTAAGGATGGTATAATGGATTCAAATTCTTTTTCGTGAGAGGTAATTAGTTTCTCAAATTTGTCAATTAGCGCTTGCGTGGAGAAATGATTTGAGGCTATTGATAAAATATTAGATATGCTGTCGACGTTGCCACCATTACTGAAAATGAAAATCGTTGAATTATGCTTCATTTTACTACAGCACTTTGATAAATCAGTGTGACGAACTAATCAGGCGTTAGATAGATTTTTCAGTTAGTACTTACTAGTCTATTATCTCCTTATAATGCATGTCAATAAAATCTATTATAAACTCTGCTCCAAATAAAGAGCATGAAGAAACAGCATTAATAACAGTTAGGCTATCTTGTTTGCGAATTCTGTGTTCTTCGTAACTTGAGACAGCCCAGAGGAGATATCTGTAACAAAATCAGGGTATAATTGTATCAAATTTTTCATTTAAAAATCTTTATTATAAAAAATTACTCACTTTTCTAAAATAGTACGATTATTGTTACATCCAAGCGCCGATAGTATTTCAAGTTGTTCCGAAGGGACATTTGATTCAACATATCGGCTCCATAAGGCATTCCAGTCTGTTTCAGTAGCATTTTTCATAGCTGTTTTGTATGCAGTTAATTTTTGATTTTTTGGTATCCTAAAATCATTTTTTTTTCATTAAAAAAAAGTTACGAGTTTGAAATTGGTAACATTGGTAGTTTCATTCTGGAAAGATTAAAATTTTTCATACATTTTTAAAGAGCCAGATCTCCAATTGCTAAAGTATTCAAAAGATTTTTCGATGCATCTCTCGTGATTAAAATGACAGGCCATTTCATTTAATTCCCGACGCAGTAGAATTGTTAGTCTGTTATCTCCTTCCTTATCGTCGTAACTCAATTTTCGATATGTCTTGTCGATAAGCGTCAGAATAAATTCCTGTTTTACGGAAGACATTTTTGTAATTTAAAAATACACCTGACACAGTCATTACAGCTACTATCAAATAAAAATATTTTCAGTTTTAAATGATTGACTTTCCCTATTATTTTAATGATCGATTCTTTGCTCGGAAAAAAAATAAAATATGTATTTCAAGTTCAAATATGTTTATATTGGAAAACATAGAATTTAAAGAGATTTTGAAGAGACTTTAAAGGATCTCAAAAGATTGTGTATTCTTTAAAGTACTCACGACATAAATATCATATTCGTCTTGACCTGAAAATCTTTTAGTCAGATAATCAAAAGCATTTATAGCGGCTTTGTTCGGTAAGTAATGTGCTTCTTCCATCAAGTACTTAAGACCATCCAAGGCAACATTGTAATCAAGATAATCCGCTCTTGCAAGGTTCATTAAATCATCAATTATAGCTGCTCTATTAAGTACATCTATTTCCTGAATCCTTTCTTTGATATTTAAGGTGTCGATTAATCGATACCACAACTCATTATCATAATTTACACGATAAAAACCTGAAAAAAATTATTCTTCTAATTAGTATTTTTGAATTTCTAATTTCACGATAATTCAAACTTGTTTATTTCGTTGATTTCTTACCAGATGATTTCACATTGAACACTATCCAATCATCTTTTTTCACCGTAACATCGATAGTTGTATTGTCAACTATCCATTGATTAGTAACAGTTTTACTAAAATCAGGGTTACTTTTTGTGGCCCAAGTAATTGGAATCCACCAAGTTGACTTTATTGACACTGAGTCGAGATTTCTTAATAGAAATCGATTTTGCCTCAGAGTAGCCTTGCCTTCTTTAATTGATACTGAAACCACTGGAAATCCAGCCTGCCTGGTCCAACTATTCATGAGTGTTTCTATGGGAGTTTTAAGCGCAAAACCTGTTAAATCAATTTCTTTCTGAAGTTTCGTCCACAAATCTTCCGGCTTCGCGTTTTGATATTTTCTGAAATTTTTGTTTTATTACAATTTATTTTGCCTGACTTGGAGAAACTACACTTACAAAAAATTCAAAAAAGTTGGTTGAAACAACTAAAATGCTGGTTAAATTAAACAGAAAAAATAGTAAGAAGATAATTAATCATCTTTTTTTGAGAGTAGAACCTAAAAGAATCCTACCTTGTTTCAAGATAATTTTTTAAAGCCTCATTAAAAATCGTGGAACCGAATGACATTTCCATCATTCGAATGACACTCGCGCCTTTATTATAAGTAATTTTATCTCCTGATTGTCCGATTTCCGATTGACTGGCAATTTTTCGCGTCAATGGTTGAGAGGAGATCAATCCGTCGACGGAGAGAGCGACTTGATGTTGCGAAACCAAAAATTGTTCCTCCATATTCCACGTGGGTTCAATCTAGTTGCATTTAAAAACTCATTATCATTCTCGAGTAGATATCTTTTGAAAAAAGTCCAAGATTAAAGGAATTCAAAAGAATTTAAAAGAATATCAAGTTCGTTTTACTGTTGATGAAAAATAATATTTTACAATAAATTGCGAATTGTGTACCTTTGCTGTAGCCATAAATTCATAATATCTGGCGAAACCTTCACTCAGCCAAAGAAAACCCCACCAATCAGGTGTCACTAAGTTGCCAAACCACATGTGCGTACATTCATGAACAATTGTCACTGCTACCCTCTGTTGAGCAGCATCAGATGATTCTTTCTTGTGATAAAGCATTGCAGCTTCCCTATAAAGTATAAGACCCCAATTTTCCATTGCACCCGCAGCAAAATCGGGAACGGCTACCATGTCCATCTTTTGCATCGGATACATCTGATTAAAAGTTTTTTCAAAGAAGCTGATACTTTTCTTTCCGATACTTAAAGCATAGTCTCCTTGATCAATGAGTTCTTTTGTCGCCCAGACATTGAAACCGTCAGAGCTTTTGGATTCTAAATCGGATATGACAAAAGCAACCAAGTACGTTGACATTACCACACTTTCCTTAAAAAACACATCACTTCTCTCACTTGATCTGCAATAACAGAAAACAATATTATTTTTGGAACTATATTTGTATATCAAGCCTCACAGCCCTTAGAGTAACTTTTTTTCCAAAAATTTAAAATATCATGCAATAAACCATATATATTGTACATATTTAAATATTTACACTTACATGTTTTTCACTTCTGATATTGGCATGTTGCTCAAACATTTAAATATACTATTCATCCGAATTTTAAGTTTAAATTTGGCTTTAAAAGAAGGTTCATCAAAACAAGGAAAAGCCTGTCTAGCATGCACTGCTTGAAATTGCGTTGCGGCTAAATATCTAAAAATGATTTTCATGTCAGTCATAACATTTTTCTTATAAAAATTGTAATACATATGGAAAATTGAGAATATGCTGTACTTACGTTAAGTCCCCGTTTTTCTTATAATAAGAACTTTTATAGAATCCAATGAGATTATCTTTAACTACCCCATCATAGTCTATTGCAATTAATATTTTAGTATTCTTTTCTAATATTTTTTCAAGCTTAATTGTAAGCTTCTCGGTGATATTATTATAGACATCATCTATTATATTTACTTTTTCATCATTCAAAGTAATTGTTATTTTATCTATGTCTATATTGCCATGATGTAATACAATTTCGTTGGTAGCGATTTCTATCGTTGCATTGATCTTCGTAAGTCCGCGGAAGGTGAAGTCATTTTTCAAAAATATAGAAATGTCATAAAGGTATGGTATAACAGTCCTAGGAAGGCGATAATCTTCATTTTCATATTCCTTGAGTGATTTATTTTGTGGTGAGTAATTAATACTTTCGGGGGAGTGAATTCCAACATCATAATTTTTTAATCCATGGTTGAATGGAATATTATAGATTGAATTTTCCGCCTTTGATTTGCCAGTGTTGAGTAATGTTATCAACGCAATAATTACGAGAAGACATTTTGAATACATCCTGTGATCAATTAATTGACTTATTGTATTTTCTTTTTTTTTGTTAAGTAAAAGTTTAGATTTATGCGTACAGAAAAATAATTTATTGCGTCATTTATTGCACATCATTATTCACTAATTGATTCTTAAGAAGCTAAGTTAAACAGAACGAGATAAGAATATACAGTATTTACAGGAGCATATTGCTTACCAGATAATTATTGTTTTTAGATTGAACTGAACATTTTAGAAAACAATTGAACAATAATGTCATATTTGTGACTTGCATTTACACACTTTCACCGCTTTCTCTTTAATTATCATCTTTAAATAAAGTAGTTCGTGCATACACTTTCTATCATGATAATGAGATGGTGCAACGAGAACGATTTTGATGTTTGACTAATAGAAATGAATTTTTAAGCTCCGTCTAAAAATAGATCCTTAAATGCCAGTCAAAGTTTTTGTCAAGATATTTTGAAAATTTATATTTTCCGGGTGGCCTCAAGATTCAAAATATTTTAAATTGCATGAGGAACTTTTTATAATCCTTGAAAATTCCAGGAAGAACTTTAAATACCTTAAAACCTTTTAAATTTCCTAATATTTCTTAAAAATCTCTTAAACTTTCATGAAATCAGTTAAAATTCCTGCAAGATTCTTGAAACCCCTAGAAACTCTTAGAATTTCAAAGAATATTTGGAAATTCTTTATAATTCTTCAAAATTCTTGACAATCTCAAATCATTCAAAAAAACCATGAAAGCTTTATATATTATGATAATATGACAAAAATAACATAATTAACATAGTCGTAAAACTGGCATTTAAAACATGCGACAACTGAGCTGAAGATAAGAGGACAAATGTGACAAAAGGTGGACAAAATATGTGGAAAAAATGAATTAATGAATTTATCGTACTTGATTACTATTATGATTAATTTATAAATTTTTCTATTTTCCCTCACAGCTACAGTTTTCTTCTTACACTTTTCTAAGAAAATATAGGCATATCTTAAATAATTATATTCTTTACCTTGTCAACTGCCAGCTTCGGAATGGTTAACGTTACCAATCAGCGAAAGTTCGACAATGCGAAACTATTCATCCGAGTTTCACACCAAGCACATAGCGTAATTATTGCACCTAATAACTATCTCACAATCTTTGACACTACCTAAACTTCCAAATCTAAAGAAACTGTCGACAGGACTTGATCTGTTTCGATAATGACTTTTGGACTCAGTGTCGCCTTGTTTTATAAGATTATTGTCTGTCTTATCAAATAATAACAGAGATCAGTGACGCAGAAATTTTTCTTAAATAGAGTAAAGGAACCAATTGTAGAGGAAATAGGCAACCTCAAAACTCTCTATAATCCTTTTTTTTTTAAAATGAAAACTCCTACAAATTTCAAACTTATTTGCTTATGTATGTATTTTTTTTCCAGAAATTTAGAACCTACAAGACAAAAATTGTGCTCAACACTATTGCCGTTTTAAGATTTAACTTATATCATAATTTAGGGCTCATTTAGGGCTAATTTAGGCCCTTATTGCGAAATTTTGGGATCCACATTTTTTTGGAAAAAATTGCGTTTGTGCTTGCTTAACGTTCAGCTGGTATCACCGTGCTGTAAAACATGATAAAAAATTAACTAAACAGATTTCTGCTAATGCCATAACTTTAGGCACATTTAGGGCTCTCGAAATTGTTCCTCTATTTTTTATAACGTTCAGATGGCATAAACATTTTTATGTCAATAAAAGAAAATAAGTGGAAAAATCGGACTGCTTTCGATTTTTAAACTCTGGTAGGGAGAACGAATTGGTGGTATTAATTTTTTGAGAAATTGTTTAAATAATGGGGTATGAACGAAAAAACAGATTTCCCCATTTCTAGGGAATTAACCGATGATTTATTTTTAAAAATACTAAATGACATTTTTTCTAATAATATAATTATTTGAAAAAGAAGACTGGTTCATCCTAATCAGTAATAGTAACATTTAAATACAAAGAATGAATCAAAAAGTATGGCGAATTAAATAATGGCGAAAAAGAAAATGGCGAATTTCAGACAATTTCATGAGGGACTCTGTTACAAATATTAAATTCGGAATGAATTTCTCTTCTAAAAATATGGAGTTTTTTAAGAATTTTTAGTAGAGTTTCTGTATTATTAAAATATTTATTTTATTTTCCTTTTTCTTGTAATCTACTATAGTTATAATAAAAAATATCGGGTGATCTTCGACAATTGGTGAGCCTTCGGTAATTGTTCCTTTATCCCTATTGATATTTTTTACTCACTTCCTTTAGGTTTTAGTTTTCGATGATTAGACAATTATATGAGTAGTTTTCCTCGAACTTTAGGAAGTGATAAGGAGGTGTATTTAACTGCAAAGTCTTATCAGAATTTCATGATAATTAGTATTTTCCATTAAAAACCAAAGAAAAAAGTACAGTTTTTCTATCTAATCGGAAATTACTCTAATAATATTGAAGTGATATGAAACAATACTGCGTGATTTTTGATATCGGTACAATCTTATCAAAACTTTCTATACGGATAAGATAAAAGTTTAAACGCATTAAAGCGCAAACAAAAATATATAAAATAATCTAATTTTCGCGTATGAGCATTTTTCATGGTAATTAACATATGCCCTTATTAGGACCGGGATTATTTATAATTGCAATATTGCAACGAAATTTTTGGGGTACGTCTATCTAGTATTTTCTAGTTTTTATTTTTTTAAACTATATTTAAAAATTTTTTATTGTTTTTTTTTAAATTTTAACACTACACAGACGTGCCCCAAAATTCTTCCTATTATTTCCTAAAATTTCATCAAGATATTGTAATTACTATACAAATAATCCCGGGGAAATATAATTATTCGCTCCACCGACAATATAAAATGCCCTTAATAATTGAGAAATTAAATTCCAATCCCTACCTTACCGACATTGTGTCCCAACTTTACGTTTACAATAATAAATATTTTTCACAAAAACTAGCTATAGGCCATCTTCCTCTATTCCTAGGCTAGGTTTAGCGCAAATTATTTATTATCGTGAATATAAAGTTGGGGAAACTAAATTTGCTCTTATGGTAAAGTATCATATGCTCTTAATAAACATGTAGGACCAGATAAGCATACATTAGTATATTTCCTTTAATTGTAGAAATTTTCAAATTGATATCTCGTCAATAAATGTACATATTGCATTACAGAGAAAAAATGCTGATAAGGTAGGAATCAGATTTACATATATTTATTTGTAAAGATTAGAAGCTGCTAAGTGCACTAATTATTTCAAACATCAATACTAACAGTATTATTATTACTTTCATTATAGTTGATATTGATTTCTATTATTGATATATTATGAACACTTGGCACCATTGATGTGTGTTCTGCTGTTATTGAGTCTGACGTAGTTGTTGTTGTTGGTAGCTGTGTTGTTGTTGGTTGCTGTGTTGTTGTTGTTGGTTTCTGTGTTGTAGTTGATTCTCGTTGTGCTATATTTGTTGTAGGCCACATGTTTTGCTGTGTTGTAGTTGTTGTTGGCCAATTTGTTTGCTGTGTTGTAGTTGTTGTTGGCCACGTTGTTTGCCGTGTTGTAGTTGTTGTTGGCCACGTTGTTTGCTGTGTTGTAGTTGTTATCCACGGTGGTGACGTGGGTATTGTAGTTGTAAACATTGTTGTTGACTCTGTCGGACGCAAAGTTGTTGATGGTTTTGTCGGTGTTGGTGTACTTGGGTCAGTTGTCACAGTGTTTGATTCTTCACTATCATTCACAGGTTTTTGTGGTAAGTTTGAAAGACTAATAGAAACATCGTTATTGCTGCTATTAGTGTAATTTATATTGATTTTTATTGATGATAGCCATTTTTTATATGCATCCGTGGAAGATGATTGAGTTGTGTTTGAGGTGGCATATTTCGGTAATCTAATATCCATTTCTGAATTTTGATGTAAATTGGATGCAGGAAGCGTTGTCACACCTCCCAACAACACCAGTAAAATTCCCAGAATTTTCAAGTTCTGATCCATTCTATCGAAAGAAGAAAACACTTTTAATGACTTTGAAATTTGAAATTTTCACTTTTCCATTACCAATTAAGTATAACTAACTGAATTTATAATTTTGTACATTATTCGGTTTTAATAATTTGTTCGTTTTGTAAAGATTAGAATTTAAAGTAGTCAATAGTGTTTTAATTACTTGCCTTAATTGCTACTGTAGAGTCTCTGCGACTTCTGGAATAGTTCGTTAGTCACTGATTTTATAAGAAGATCAATAAGTATTTTTCATTAAGTAATTGATTTTAAAACTTCATATTTCCGATAAAATCGATAACCTCATTTCCAGTTAAGTAGTCCCTCATGTCCTAGCTCTTTATAACAGAGATATTGTCCTTTATAGATATCTGGCTTGATAAAAATGATATTGACTCTATATAGAGTTGTAAGTAACGAAAAGTAATTAATTATAATCACGACCGAATCAGCTGAATAATGTTAATAATTGTTTATTTAACCTTCTATTTATTTAAAGAAATACAAAAAATGGTAAAATCTGTAGAATGACTCAAATCTCCACCTCATTTCTGAAATTTCATAATAAATTCACAAAAAAGCACTGTTTTGACAGGTCCTTTAATCAAGATCAAGTTTCTCGATGGGAGGACTTAGGCTTAGTACCATTTTTTGTTAATAAGCAAGAATTATTTTTGAAAGGTGAATTTGAACCGCTCAATCTCAAAATCTTTATCAAATGCTCCTTTTAACAATTTTCTTTTTCCCGAAAAAATATAGTAAGCCCAAGTCCTGCCATTCAGAAACCTATCTCGATTAAATGATCTGTAAAATGATGCAGTTTGCGAATTTACCATGAAATTTAAAAATTGAGGTAGAGATTAGAGTCACTCTACAGTAATTTTTTTTAAAACATTCAAATAATCACACTTCACATAATAATCGTTGAAAGGTTCGAAAAAGTTAGAAACAAGTTTTATTGAAAAATATATTACAATTGAACTACTTTACAATATAGTGGTTATGAGAGGAATTGCACTTTGCATAACGCATACAACAGTAAAAAGAATACAAAATTTGTTGATACATGAATGAGAATAATATTTGAACATCGATATTTAAGATATTAACACTTAAAATAAATGAGGTTTTATCCTTAAGTTTTTCTTTGCAGATTAAAAATTGAATAAGGCAATAAAAACTGGAATTAGAGCGGAGATTGCTGCAAATTGCAGGGAAGATGCACCACCCGAATTATTGCTTTTTGAAGAATGTAGGTTATTGAATATGGATTCAATATCCTCACCATTTTTCTTAATCCAATCAATATTTTTCTGAGCTCCATCAGTCGCAGAAGTTGTCGCATCTCCTTGCAATGATATGCTTCTATAGATGAAATCTTTCAGCTATGTAGCAAAAAAATTAGATTTTTAATCAATTACTTTCACCACAGCTAATCAAATTGTAAGAAAAAATTATTAAAACAAATATAATACCTTGGTAAGTTGTTCTTCCACAGTAATTTTCTTTCCAATGGCAGAAATATATTTCTGTAGATATTCAATCTCCCCTTTATCACTGGAAAATCATCAATAAATATTATTAAATATGAATTGAAAAATAATAACATCTAAATGAAAAAATTATTCAGAATTCTTACTGCTGAATAATTCCATGAGATTTCTCAGCAATGAAATTCAATGCTACATTAAGTCCAATTTCGTTTCCATTATAAACTGCTTGGAAGGCAATACGGGTATCATTTATGTTAAAAGTAGCATTAATAGCAAGATCTAAATAATTTCCCAATATCGTTGCGTTTCTTGAACAACCCAGAGATATCAATAGTAAATTTTTTTCGGAAGGATCTTTAGATGCTAAATATTTTTCATATACTTTATTCCACATTGTTTCATTTGCAGTTTTTAGACCTGAACAGAGCACAAGACTTTTCAAGTTTGGAGAAATGCTGAAAAAAAGTAAATTTATAGTTTGGGATTAGTCCATAAAATTGAAAAAGCTTCAAACTAAAAATTGATCCAACAATTAAAGTTCACTTTTCTAAAATAATAAAAACACCTACGTAGATTTTTCCTCATCTTTTACCCAAGAGTTGAATGGACCTTCATATTCTTTTGTGCAATTCTCGAAACCCAAACCACAAACCCAATCCAATGCCAAAGTTCTTGTCAATTTGGTTATATGATCTTCTTTTTCCTTATCCAAAAATCCAACACTCTCAACTAATTTAGTAGACCATTTTAAAGCAGTTTCCTGCAAAATTATGAAAATTTATCAAATTAGTATATGTAATTATTATAAATAATTTTATACAGTCGACTCTGACCATATTTCTGTCTCACTCATTCGTGCTTAAGGGGGCGTGACTTAAAAAGTGTTTAGGAGTCGACTGTAGTTCAATAAGTTAAAAAAAATAACACTGATTAATATAATACTAACTTTGAATATCTTATAATGCGGGGTAGAAATAAGCTGGCTTTTCAAGTAATTTAAATTTCTTATTGCGGAATACCAAGGTAGATAATTAATTTCCTTGATTAAGTAATCAGAAATAGTTAAAGGAATTTCGTAATTTAATTCCCCTGATCTAGCTAAACTCCATGCATCATCTATAAGTTGTGCTCTGCTTAAATTATGGATTTTTGTGAAATTGTCCGTTTTCAAGAATGCCGAAATAAGATTCCAGTTCTCTTTGTCATAATTAACTCGATAGTAACCTGCAGATAGTAAAACGAATAACTTATATTAATTGTCACGTTTGGAAAATATAAAGAATTTTCAAATAAGATAATACGTAGTACATCGATAAAAAAGAAAGAAACGCTTTTAAAAAAGCTTTTTTAGAAATTGAACGTACCAGTTTGCTGTTTGTTAAAGATGAACCACTCATTAGCAGTTACGTTATTAATTTCTAATGTTTTATTGGGGCTTAACCAGTGAGATGCAGTGGTATTTTCGAATCCCTTGTCAACGTTAGATGCCGTCACAAAGTTTATAGGAATCCACCACTTCTGTGTATCTGATACATTTAGTGGCTTTTGCATAAGAAATCGTTTTTGATGAACATATAGATTTTCATTTGACCTCATAACATGAATTACAGGATATCCAGGCTGGGTTACCCATGTATCCATAATTTCTTTCACTGTTAAATTTAAATTGTTTTTCCAAGCTTCATTTAAAGCATTAAACAGATCGTCAGAAGTAGCAGCTTTGTTTTCCCTACGGAAAATAGAAGACAATTTTATGTAATTCGATTTTAATAATCCAACATCTCTCATATAAGCATGTTTAAATGGTTACTTACAGTTTGTTTAAGTAAATATTGAGTCCCTTTTGGAATACATCATCTGTCAAGAAATGCTGCATCATCCTAATAACAGATCCAGCTGAGGAATAGTACAAAGTAAAATGTAATCAAACAGTACTTAAAACTTTTACTTAATAAAACATCATTTCGATGTTCAGAAAGTTTTAGTCATTTTTAAAAGTTGAACTTTTCCCAGACAGGGAAAGTCTTATTTTGATTGATTGTCTCCTGATACAATGATACACTGATAAGAAGTATAAGGTGCTTATTTGATGCATTAAAAGATGTTCAAAAATAAAAAGAATTTCTTGAAATTACTGATTCACGTACATTTTTGATAAGTGATTGAATCGAATATTCTGCTAATCTCATAAGGGCTGTTTACTTCAACATTCATAGGATGAGACGACTCGATGGCATCAAAGCTAAAAGCTGTTCCTTGGAGAGATTTAACGACGAACTGATCACGCATTTTGAAGTCATAAATCTTTTGAAAAATAACATAAATATATGTAATGCATATAAACAGATTCTTACATAATAATAAATCGAGATTCTAAGCTTGAATCTCAAATATTATTAAAAATATATATACCTTGTCAGTAATAAAATCTTGGAATAAAGTAGCGAATCCTTCATTTAACCATACATACTTCCACCAGGCGGGACTAACGTGATCACCAAACCATTGATGAGCAAACTCGTGGGCTATTATTGAAGCAACAGCTTGCTTTTCACTTGCAGTGGATGTTTTCTCATTGTACACTAATGCCTTTTCCCTATAAAAATGAAAATATGTATATAAGTCATCACAGTAGATATTGTTATATAAAAATATAAGGTAATTTTTTTTATAAAAATAGGTTGTTTAACCATTAAAAAAAAATTCAAAAGATTTCAATCTGAATAATTTTTCATGATACAACTTTATCAATTGAAAAAAGGTGAATAAATACAAAATTAAATCATACAAATCTTGATTCTCACTTGTATGTTACAAGACCCCAATTTTCCATGGCACCGGCTATAAAATCTGGAATGCCAATTTGATCCATCTTCGGTAGTTGATATGGAACATTAAGATAGTCTTCTAGTGCGCTTATTATTTTAGTTCCCGTATCCCGTGCAAAATCTGTGTTTGGCAATAGTTGATCTTGGATCCATACACTCATTATAGGTTTATCAGTGTTAGTTTTATTAGTGTTAACTTTAAAGTCAGAAACAACGAAAGCTACTAAGTATGTCGACATGAGAGGAGTCGTATTGAATACTATTAGTGTATTTTTTTCGGTTGCAGGTGTTTTCACGGGCATATTAGAAATAGCATTATAAACCCCCAAACTCTTAACATTCTTTATATCTATGCTTATGTCAAACGTAGCTTTCAAGGCGGGTTCGTCAAAGCAAGGAAAAGCAAGGCGTGCACCAGTTGGCTCAAAATGTGTCGTAGCTAACCATCTGTAAAAATGATTATCGCTTCATTAGTTACGTTTACTGCATACGTCTGTTGTTTCGTCATTAGTTCTTTAGACTTTTAGACAATTAGTCATTATAAACATAATTGATCTATGCCATGCCGATTTACTTTAAAAGACATGCAATTTTTTACGCACATGTGAAGAAACATTCACTTACCTTTGTTTTCCATCTTTATCAAAGTATGAACTCCTGTAAAATCCTCGTAATTGATCATTGAGTACACCGGTATACTTTAAAAAAATCGATACTTCATCCTTCTCTTTAAATTCAGTTTCAGTTTGCAGAATCAAAAAATCTTTGTTTTTATCGTACGAATGTTTAGCAGTCAGAGGATTTTTATTAGTAATATTTACTTGTGTGAGACCGTCGATATAATTAATATCGCGAGAATGCAGAGTTATATTTTGTGTATTCTTTAATACTTGGATCTTTATGATAGATTCACCCTCGAACGTAAAATCTAACAGATTCGGTGTCAATTTAATTTTATAATGTATTGGCTTTACATCGTTTGGAAGACGATAATCGATCTTTTCTACAGTGATGGGATTTGCATTTGCATCTCCATCTTCAGCTAAAGCGAATGCATTTTTTAAATCGGAAAAGGGAATAGTGTTAGCATTCAGCCCTTGGATAGCCAAAAGCAAAGCCAGTGACAACAGGAATCGTAGACCGAACATCGCACAACACTGATTGAAACTTATGTGAATTAATGATAGTCCTTCGAAATTTGTTAATCTCGCTTCATCACAATTTATCAAAGATAACGGTTATCACAGTCACCGAGCAACGCTTGTTGACGGTCTAAAGCTCAAAACGAAAAATTGGCTGGCTTATATAAAGTACCTGCACTCAAGGTACAGATAAAAAATCATAATCTCATCTAATCTTATCACAGGTTTTAGCAAATGCAATCTATCCAATGAGGGTGTCCTCTAAATGGGTTATTTTATGATTGTCGAGACAATTTTTGTACCGATGATATATCGTCGATACTATCGATATGATATCGCAATAATTACGATACAGAAATTTAACCAATGATGATTAGGTATTTCACGTTGTGTCGTAATAACCCAAAATGGCCGTACGCTGGTGCATAAACATTGTCACCAAATGTATGTGACTAAACTTAATTTTTTATTATCTTCTGAAAGAATCATTTCTCAATATTTTACTATCTAAAATATAGTTTTAGTTTCTGAAAAACATATTTAATAAAATATTTAAATTTTCAAAAACTGTTCAAAAACTAAAACTATTTTCCAAATACTAAAATGTTAAGAAATGATTTTTTATGAAGATAAAAAAAAATAAAGTTCAGTCCCATGCATTTGGTTTGGTGCCAATCGTGCTAATGTTTATATGCACCAGCGTACAGTCATTTTGGATTATACGTCAAAACCTGAAATACCTATAATAATCGAATCATCATTCAATAAGTCACGTCTGTTTTGTTGCCTTATCTTCACTTCGATAAAACGAAATCAATATTACTGTAAATTGATTTCTTACATCAAAATTATCAATTCAATTCCAGGAAGAAAAAAATATTATGTATTCTCTCGTCTGGGGAAACTTTTATCCTACAAAGATATTGTTTAAAAGAGTGTTTTGCATTAGTAAAAAATAAAAAAAAAAAATAAATAAAATTTAAAAAAAAGAAAATTTAATAATAAATAATAAAAATTCTCATTCTCGTGTACACGTCGCGCTTTGCGTTCCAGGTTGCGCGCTTAACAACCTTTATCACTGCCATATACTTTTGTTTTCATTATTTTACTTTTAAATGAACACAGGTGACAGGACACATTCTCATCAGGACACTCGCGCTTTGCGCTCGGCTCTTGGTCGTCGTTCTTTGCGCTCTTGAGTATTTAATCGGAGTATTTTTCTGCATAAAATTTCTATACCTTTCCAATAAATTATACCGTGAAAAATATTGTTTTTTCAACTAGCTGAAAAAGGAAAAAATGGTTTTTAAATTGTTTTTAAAACAATTTTGATTTAAATTGGCTGACTAACGAACTTAACCTACATTTTAGGACACTAAAAGAGTTTACCAAATGCCAATCCAATCGGTCAGTTAGTTCGGAAGTTATCGTACTCAGAAACTAGGAACTACAGACAAACAGTAATGAGAATGTGTCTGCGGAGAGGACTGATTTTTTTTTTGAATATTCAAAGTGTTATATAAGTCTGATCACTCTCTGAGTACTACGAATATCCGTCCATATAATTTTCAAATTAAAAAAAAGTAGACACAAAAATTTTCAAAATGCTGTAACTTTTTGAATTTTGATTTAAATTAGCTGGCTAACGAACTTGACCTTCATTTTAGGACACTAAAATAGAATAACAAAGGCCAATCCATTGAGTAAATTACTTCGAAAGTTGTATCGTACTTGGATCTTATTTGTGAAATTACGAACTAATCTAGATATATAAACGAAAGAAAAATTTTTCAATATTTGATTCAGTATTCCGCTTATTCTTATAAATGCCGATCTTGATTACACTTTTATCAATTTCATATTATACTTTAATTGTTAACCAATTAATTTTTCTGCTATTTAACTTATTTTTATTGACAGCTTTTACTAGAATTAACAGAACTGAATCATGTACCTTTAATCGTACTGAAAAATCCAAAGCTAACAAGACATTTATATCAAGATTTAAGATTGATTTCAAGAAAATGATTGATTGAGATAAACAATCGTTAGATCAGTGATACTAAGAAGAAATTCTTTTAAGTAATATTCTTTTTGTAGGTTACAGAAAGTAATACTTTTTTAAAAATTTTTGTGCAAGTTTTCATTAAATTATAGGTACTTTTATGATTTTTTTTTTTTTTTTTGAGTAACATAATTTTTTCAGATTCTGAATAGGTAATATTTAATTGGTAATAATCAAAAACTTTACATTCTGTATTATTAATTAAAAGAATTATATTTTAATGGAGGATTTCATAATTAATCCCTCATATCGTTTGACATCCTAGAAGAATGAAAATGACCAAATTAATGCTGATAAGAGCAGGTGAATCACGATCACTTTTCTGAGGATTTTCTGAATTCAACTACATATTTTATAATTCTATTGCAGGAGATTGAAGTCAAATTTCTCATCTGTAAGGATAAAGTAAATTTATTTTATCTTATCACGTTGATAACGTTCTACTATGAAATTTTAGATTACTCATTTTATTTCATGATTTATGGTATTATATTTCAGGAAATGACAGGAAAAAAACTATAGGAAAATAGCAAAATGCCAGGGAATTAAACTGTCACTTTTCCTGTTTTCCTATCATTTTCCCTGTGGCCGCGAAAAAATGCCAGGAATTCCTGTATATTTTCCTGTCACTGTTTTTCGTAAGAGAGCAGTATATTTCTCCTTAATTTATATAATTTATATAAAATTAATAGTAGCAAATTCAATAATAGATTTTCATAACAATTTTTCCGAATATTATGTGTATTAAGTTATCCATTGAGTTATCCTTTATCCATACCTATATAGATTGTAAAATGAGTTAACGACAGATTGCAGCACTTCCTCTAAGAAATTTTCAAAACAAATAACTTTTATTTTATTGCTTATTTTATCGCGGTAAAGCGTTTACATTTTTTTTAATATAAATAAATATATTATTGAATGATATCCAAAAATTAAGTGTAAAATTAATTTTTTTGTAAAGTAGTATATTAATAGGTACATTTAAAAAAAAATTTTCAATGAAAATATCAAGGGGTTGAAAAATGTATTTCCTCCCACCTTCAACTCATGTTTTTTTTTCAACATGAGAAATAAACCAAGAGAGTTTAATCATAGATCATAATCATCATTTCAATTACGTCCAACTAATATAGAAGGAGGGTCTTGTAAATGACCTAGATAAATGACATCATTCACAATAAGAATAATGCGAACCTTCTTTCATAACAGATTATAAACAATGAAGGTACGCAAAACATTTTGTAATTCAAATTTTTCTGCTGAAATAGAAATTCGTTAAATTTAAATAAAGGGGAAATAAGTTATCAAAATCAAGTTTATAGTTTTAAGTACATATACAAACTTCAATTAAGTTGTATACATCATTAAATTTTCAATTTAAATTATTCAAAATTGAACACTAACTGTAAAATCAATTTTCATTAAATCAAATTTTATTCACTGGATTTCACTTGATTTTAATTAAAAGAAGTTATTGGTTGCTTGTTTCAATGAACCGATGTTCTTTAATCAAGACAATAAAAGACTCAGCAAAACTACTTGAACCAAGGACAATATATTGTTCAAATAAATTGTTTGCTGCATCAATTTATTTCGTTATTGATTGAAGTTTTTGCAAATAAAATGAAATTTGGCAAAAAAAAGAGCCTTGACTTCCACTCCATGTCAATAAAATTAAAATTAAGAATTCATCCAAGATTCAAAAAGAATTCAAAAGAATATAAAAATATTCTAAGGAAATCAAAAGAACTTTAAACAAAACAATTCGAAATCACCATCAAGTGGATTTCAAGTGATTTTAAGAAATTACTAGAAATTTGAAAGTGTTTTAAAGGTTTTTTTTTACGTATTCCAAAGATTTAAAAAAATTGCAAGTATCAAATAAGAATATTTGCAGCTTTAAAAGACTAACTTTCCTAATAATTTTAAATATCAAGAAAAGTTTTTTGAAACCGTAAATGATTCGGAATCATCCTATAATTCCAACTTCAATAGTTTTTATATATGATTCAGCTTTAACAATTGAAAAACGGTGAACAAATTCAAAACAGGTGACTAATGACTGGAACTTACTATAATAATTAATCAATAAACTTTGAATGGAGGAGTTACTTTCAAGGTCAGACAATGGGGAAGATAGTCTCAATGCAGATTTAACCAAGTGCAATTCTGAAATAGATCTGGAATGCTATTCACGCCGAAAAGGGTTGCTGAATTAAATCGGTGCCGTGCGACCCGTCGCGATGAGTGCCCTCTTCCTGTAAGACCCTCTTTACCCTTTTGCCCTCTCGTGCTCTAATCAGCTTCCTGGATGGGGCACATTATCTGCCTGATTGTGGATCGCAACGAGGCGATACCTACGCGAGCCTGGAGATTTGATCGTACGTCAGTCATCTCCAGGTCCAGTGTTCTATCAAAACGCGATTTAGTCTACCTAATATTGTTATTATCTAGTATATTATTAACGTTCAAGAAGGCATTTTTATTATTCTATTAGCCTTTTTTTATTCTCAAGTCTTCTTAGTGGTGCATAGTGGTTCTCGTGCTTCAGAAACTTAAAGGAGTTCCCTGCAAAGTGGATTCCAAATCTGGAGATCGTGGCACCAACTTGGATATGGGAGAGAGGATGACACTTCCTGGGGATTCCCTGTTCCCCATTTTGAAACGAAAACTCTCCAAGTATTCCTGAAATTCTTGTCAACAAGTCTCTGAAAAATGTCACTTGGACAACGACTTTCTGGGGCCGTCGCTGTCCTCCGAGGAGCTTCGATGGAGTCGAAAGAGAGCCACTCGTAATTTCTAAAATCAGAATATCTTTACTGAAATTTAGCAAATCGGTAAAAATTTGGTCCTTACGTCCGATTAATTAATGTCTTCAATTATTGCAGACGTCTGTGGAAAAATATTTTTAATTGATATACAATACTTAAAAACTAGTATCAGTAAAGTATGTATTTATAGATTCAAATATTTGAATGAAACTTACTTTGCTTATCCAGATCTAAAGACATCGAAAAGATGACTTCCGAAGACGAGGAAGAGACAAAGACTCACCACCCTGATAATAATCTACATAGGCTTCAGGTGGTATGTAAATAATGAAAATATAACGAGCAATAAGGTATTAAGCTCAGGAGATATTTTTTTCATTCCTGGTAATAAAAACAACAATTATTATAATTATATTTAAATTACGAGCAATTGTATTAAAATTTTTAATCGAATAACGAGTATTTCTCTTACTCAGGTGGTAGAGTGGATGTCAACCAATTTGCTTTTGGTGCTAACAATCACTGGAGTTTTTGTCGGGTTGTTTCTTGGATTTTTAGGTCGACTCGCGAACTTTTCTTCTCAGTCTATAATGCTCGTCAGCTTCCCTGGAGAGATTCTGATGCGTGTCTTGAAAATGTTTATACTACCCTTGATTATATCTTCACTCATTACAGGTATTAAAGAAAAATGAATGCTCTGCTAAATCCAAAAGTTATAAATAAAAAAGAAGAGAAGAATGAAAATAAATGCCTTAGGAATGGCTCAGCTTGATGCAAGAAGTTCTGGAAGGATAGGATTCCGTGCCCTGAGCTATTACATGGTAACAACAGTCCTAGCAGCCATTGTGGGGATTGCAATGGTTCTGATCATTCATCCAGGGGATCCTCGAATCAAAACAACAGTAGCGGCTGTCCTTGGAGAAGAGGCCAAGGTTTCAACTCTGGATGCTATCCTCGACATAATCAGGTAAAGAACCTTAATTCACTATTTCGAAAGCATTTGTGCGAAGAACAAGTTAATTTCCACAGAAACATGGTTCCGGAGAACCTGGTGCAAGCATGTTTCCAGCAGGTGCAGACCTCCTACACGAAGAAGAAGGTCATCATCATAGGCAGCAAAAATCAGAGCGACTACATCCTCGAACCGATCTTAGTCTACAAGGATGGCACAAATGTCATGGGAATGATCGTCTTCTGCATTGTTTTTGGACTTCTTGCAGGACAAATTGGACCCAGGGGAAAAGTCATGGTCGACTTTTTTGCGGTGCTAAACGAGCTCGTCATGAAGCTGGTCAGCTTCATTGTTCTGTGGTCAGTTCTCGAACAATTTCTCAAATTCAAAAATACTTTGTCAGTCATCACAGTACCTATTGTCATTAAAAAAGGTGAATAGGTGAATAAAATTAAAACAAACTTAAAAATACAGAACGGAAATATTAGAAAATTTGTCTTTACCAATGGAAAAAGGTGACAATTTTCCAAAATAGGTGAAAAAAGGTGAATAGGTGATGATCTGTAATGACTGTTTTGTAGATTGGTACGGAAAGCCGAAGGGAAATTTGATTCGAGAATTAAATGAATAGTTTCTGCTTTTCGTTTGCTAGCCTCACAATCAATTAACGAAATCTCACAGGTACTCGCCGTTTGGAATACTGTGCCTAATAGCAGGAAAAATCATGTCCATTAAAAATCTAGCAGCAACGGCTCAGATGCTAGGATTGTACATGATCACAGTCATCCTTGGTCTCCTGATTCACGCGGTCGTCACTTTGCCCCTAATATTCTGGTTACTAACGAGAAAAAACCCAGCTGTTTTTTTCAAAGGCATGATGCAAGCCTGGGTAACTGCTTTGGGCACTGCATCAAGGTATTTATTATTTTCCTCAGAAGAAAAGGGACATTAGGGGATATAGGGACCAATTTGTGAGACCTGTAAATAATGAAAACAACTTTCAGTGCAGCAACACTGCCAATCACCTTTCGGTGTCTGGAGGAAAATAACAAGATTGACCCAAGGGTTACGAGATTTGTCGTTGCTGTCGGTGCAACGGTGAACATGGATGGAACAGCGCTTTATGAAGCAGTCGCTGCCATTTTCATTGCCCAGATGAATGGAATTTCTTTGGGAATCGGAGATGTGATCACTGTTAGGTTGGTGCTGAGGCCTGAATCTAAATTCAATTAGAAAATTGATTTTATAATATACAAATTACTTAAATTAGAAAATCTTTTTAAAAACTATTCTTATGATTATTTTCAGTTTAACTGCCACATTGGCAAGTATAGGAGCAGCCAGTATTCCAAGTGCTGCTCTCATCACCATGCTTTTGGTATTGAATGCTTTAGGACTTCCAACAAATGATGTATCATTGCTTTTTGCTGTTGATTGGATGCTGTAAGTGAATTTGCTGAATTATAAAATATCAATTGAAAATATAAGAATTTTTGAACCCATAAAAAAAGTCGAATAAAAATATCTTTTTCGTTTAAAGGGACCGTCTCAGGACTTCTATTAATGTCCTTGGAGATGGATACGGAGCAGGAATCGTCTACCATCTGAGCAAAGCTGAACTCGATCAAATGGATGCGGAAAAAAAATTGGAAGGGATGGAGTCAGGAATTTCACCTGAGGAACTTGGAGAACAAGCCAGCACAAGTCCCGTTTCTACTTCTGAAACTAAAATCTAAATCATTAGTTTTAGAGAAAGGCTAGATTTTTCTTTCTTCGATTAAAAATATTTAAATAAATAAATACCATGATTCGATCTTCATTTTCAAAATTCAACAATTTTAGGAACTTAATTTTAACAAAATGAGCATGTTAAGTACAAAGTAGAAAACAGGCCTAGATTCTGAAGAAAGATCTTGAAAAGTTTTGTACTCAAATCTGAGAAGTTAGTTATTCTGATTTCCAGAAAGATCAAGAAATACGTAAAATGTGGTAGCTTTTGAAACTAAAGTGTGCGAGTCCCCCTCCAGACAGTGCGCCCACTATTGTTAAAAAAGTATTTAATAAATAAGTATTTAAAATAAGAGCAGTTTAACCTCGAAGAGTCTAGTTTTTTAGGTTTTGAAATAGATACGGAATATTTGAACCAAGATAATTAAAATAAGTTGTATGAAGAATAGACTCTTCGTGGTAAACTATTAGGGTGAATTATTTTGATAATATTTTGTTAATGCCATCATTTAAGTATTTTATCAATGATATTTATTTAATGTAAATTATGAGAGAAATAAAGATGAAAACTCCACTTCGGAGAAATTGATTTCTACCTTACTTCCTATATATATATGTATTGCGGCGTGAGATACATAATATTTACATCCATTATTACTGTACATTTGACGATAATGAAAAACACGAACATTTGATAAAAAGTCCATTGATACAAACATTTGAGTGATATCAATATTTAGGGTCAAGGACCCGATCGTAGAAGATAGAAAATAAAAGATCACCAATTTTTCTTACGGTCTCAGTACACGTGCACCATGCCGTAAAGGAATGTCCAAAATAAGATGTACGTCTGTTTCAAGCATGAAGTAAATGTTAAGGAAAATCAATTAAGTGTTTTAAATAATTTAAAAATTGATTTCCGGGAATTTTCTGATTTCCCAGATCATTTGACATTATGATAAAATATAAAATTTATTGAAAAGGATACAAATAGGCCTCCAAAGAAACCATTGGTCAACAATGCTCGCCTGCTGATGAAAAACTTTTTCCACTGACCTCCTGCTTTCAAAAGAAGCATTGCCTGAAATTAATAAAAAGATTCAGGATTATTTTGATATTCAATTTATCTAGATAGTGTTTAATAATTACAGTCATCACAGTATTTATTGTCATTACAAAAGATGAAATGAAAAAGAAGAATTCAAAAAAAGTCAAAAGAATCTAAAAGAATTCAAAAGAGTCGAAGAAAAATATTTTGACTGACTATGCGAAAAAGTTTTTCAAACCGTAAATGACCGAGAATTATCATATAATTCCAATGTTAATAACTCTTTAAAAGGTTTAGCTTTATCGGTTGAAAAAAGATGATAAGGTGACAAATTCCCAAAACAGGTGAAAAAGTGTGAATATAGGCGTCGATCTGTGATGAATGTAATTAATATTATAAAAATTGTACATTACCCATAATGCAATGACTGCAAAGATGTAAAATACAAAACCATATAAACTGGTTAAACCTAAAAGACCAGCGATTCCTCCAGACAATGCAGCCATCGATATTCTACAATATTCTACGACAGCTGCATTATTTCTCACAGCTATGTCACTGTATGCGATGATATCTGTGAAAAATATAATTATTTAAAAAGCGTTAATTAATGTAAGAACATGAATAATTATAAACATGAATTAATATATATGAATAACCAGTTATTCTAAAAGATAAAAGATATTCTCTGTCAACTTCAATATATGTGGTCATAATAAAATCCTACCGAATATAATATAAGCTAAAAAGAGAATATCAGAAAATCATTACTGTACTAAAAATTTGATTAATATGAACAATTAATTTTAAATGTATAATATATACATATATAGATATTATATATAAGTGATTTAACCTCAAAAATTTAGAACCATGATAAATAAGTGGAATAGTAATTTTTAAATAATATTTTACTTACCTCCAGCTTTTTCTTGCCTCGTTCGCACTTTTCCGGACATGATTTAAGAAAATTTGTGTTGATCGAATCAAAAAAAAGCAAAATGTTAACACTACACAGTACACGAAATTCGTCTGCTTTGCAACCAGCAAGTGTTTGCACTTTTGCAGCTGTCATTGACACAGAGGAGATTTTTAGTTGATAAAGCAGAACTTTTAGTTCTTAATTTCCATAATAGGTGGCGTAAATTTGCCTATAAAGTAATTTCTGTCTTTGACCAGATAGTGACCAACAATCCTTTGCAAATTTAAAAAATATGAATATACATAATAAACTCTCAAATTAGATGATAGAGAAAAATCATAATTAAATAAATGACTATCGAGACTGTAAACATTATTATTATATTATAATAATTCTTAATAGAATACATTTTACGTTATAACGTAAAATCCTCATTATCAATCAAAATTATTATCAAAAATAAATTATAGCTTATATTTCAAAACATTTAAATTGTAACCATCATGTTATTTTAGTAACTGATATGCGAACTCAAGAAGAA
>JAUESI010000015.1:7414-19471 GCA_032275145.1 Synergus laeviventris | reverse complement strand
ACCTTCTCACCACTTCTCTCGAAGAGAAGCCGCCATTACTGACGAGTTACGCTTACGCCACGGACGGATTTTCTTGTAAGCTATAATATTTACCGACCTTGTTTGTCTTTAAGGCCATGTATTATTTATCCAATCCATACCGTACGGCTACCAGACCTTATCACCATTTTTCCCCTGCAATGATATTTTTTATAATTTTATAAATTTCCAATTCGATATCTCAATAAAAATATAGAAATGGCATTGCAGAGAAAAAATGCTGGTACGTTAGGGATAGTATAACTTATACATTGCCTTAATTACGCTTGCTAATTGAAATTGGAATTCAAACGCAATTCAATACTCTGTCAAAACAAAAATTTGCAAGGTCAGCTTAGAAGACGTTAAATAGCAATTGACAATATTGATACTTAATACTTAAAAGTCATTGAAAGCAAAAATAATTACGTCCATTGCATTAATTGCACAATTAATATATTAATAATTAATTGCAAGAAAAAACATTTACTTTCAATGACTTAGATACGCTGTTAAATTTTTATAATCATTATGTACAAGATTAATCGTTTTAAGGACGTATGGTCCAATCTCAAAATTCGATTTCTTCATCTTACTTAACAAATCTTTTTTCGCTCTATATGCATATTTCTAATTTAGAACAGAAAAGATTTACAGAGTGAAAAGATATTTAATACTAATAATTTTTGAGTGAAATAAGAAATTTAATTTTGAGATTAGAAATTAGATCCAACACCCTTAATGAAATAGATGTGTAATAACAAACTTAAGTATTGACGTCTTAGAAATCTAAACTTTTCACAACTGATTGGAAGGGAATTTTCAAATTGGCGACGGCTTACAAAAGCTATGATAAGTTTACTATTCTGATTATATTCACTCGTTATTATTATTATTACAAGGTTTTCTCATGCTCGAGCATGTCAAATATTCTTTTCTAAACATGCTTTCAAGTTTAGAAGATTAAAATTCCAATGATTTACACATGTGAAAATTAAAATTGTCTCATTTCAAAATGATTCGCCTTAATATTAAATTCGAGTAGATTCTAACATTAATAGATTATAAATTACTGTTCGTCTTCACTAAATCTCTCGATTCAGATTCATATCCTTCCATATCTATCATAAAGATGCATTTTAAATATATAATAGTATATACAAATATAAAGGATAAGAAGCGCAAGTTAAAAATCGAGTAGGCCTAATTCAACACTTTCAATTCGAATTATGGATATCAGACTAGTTAAGTTTCTTCCTAATAAATCGAACTCTGAAAACTTTAAACGTGTCGATTCGAGGAGGTTTACGAAATTACTAGAACTAAAACATCAGTCTTTTTTTAATTCAAACGTGTGTCGTCTCATATTGAAAATAAAAATTTTTCAAATCAAAGTAGTCCATGTTTAGATTATTTTAAGGATGTTGGATCCTAATTCTAGCCTCAAAAGTCTATTTTCTTGTTTTACTCAACAAATATTATAATTAGCTATTATAATGTATATAATGTATAGTTTCAATACAGATATACAGAGCTAAAAAATATTTAATTATAATATTTGATGATTAAAATGAGGACATCGAGAGTTTAGAGATTTGAATTTCGATCCAAAACTGTTAATTATTGATAAAAAATTATTTCTCTCCAAACATGGACACGGTCTCTATTTCTAGAAAACTAAACTACCATTTAGAAAATAATATCGTATACGTGAAATAAACTTCAATACAGGAAATAAAACAAATCTTATAGACATGTTACTGTTAAATAGAAAGAGTTAAAAAAAACTGTATGCTAACAGAATCTTTCGATTTTTTTTTGTAGAGAGTGAAATCTCGAACGAGGAACTCTTCACCTGAGATTTTCAATTTTATGAATTATTCATATAATTATCATCGCTAGTCTTGGACTTATTAAATTATTCTGTGAATATCACGAGAGAATCACCTAGGAAGCGTGTGACAATGTGCACGACAAGCAGCACTGAAATAATCGTTGTTCATTTCATTTAGTCTTTTTTCGAGCCTGAGGTTATTCAAAAATCGGTCTTTTTTCGATCGACTAAAGTGTCCTCTTCCAACGGTTATTCTGAACGCTGCTTCCTCGGCGGCGGACATTTGCACTTCTTTATTTGCATCGCCATCCTTTGTTATTTCCATGTAACTTTCGCTTAGCCTTAAGTCGGTTTCGGAGTCAGAGTCAGATTCTGGAAACAGAAGAGATTTTTATTATTATCTTAGTTAATACATATTTAGATCTTTTGAGATTTCTAGCTCAAATTTTGATTATGAATTTTAAATGCTTCAAACTTTGACTTCTTGCCAATTTCACGGAACTTGGGTCTAGACCAAATAGGAATATTGCCAATCATAAAAACAGCTTCTGTAAACTTTAATTCTCGAAGTGAGTATATGATTTTAAGTATGCAAAATGGCTTTAAAAGATTTTTAATAATTTAAAGAGATTTCAAAATATATCAAGATATTTCTAATTTATTATTTAAAATATTTCAAAAGATTTATTCCAAAATCTTGAAACTCTTAAAATCTCCTGAAGTCCCTCGACATTTTCTTAAATCACTTAAAATTGCTTTGAATGCTTTAAAACCTTTTGAAATTACCTCGAGACTTAGATTTTACTCGATATTAAATAAGCTTATTCGATCTAATCGTAATCTCTGTTTTATGATTTGTAAGATGTAGGATAAAGTTTCTATTTTCAATTACCATAATCGGAACCCGAATCAGAAGAGCATCCAGAAGAAGACGTCATTTCCCATGGCAAAGTCCTCTGTCGTCGAAGAGGACTTGAATTGGAATTGGCGATCAGAGCTACACCTCTAACACAATTTTTATTTGGACATCTGCTAATTAAAGCTGCATCAAAACTGGAGGGTCTTCCTCTATATCTAAGTTGTGATGCTCTTCTCCTACGATTCTCCTGATGAAGTGACAATTTGCTTTCCCCCCTTCTATAACAAAAAAAATAGCAATGAGTTATTTAAAATACCTTGATTGAAATTGACTTGATTAAATTTTTCTGAAATTCTTTATACTCACTTGTTCGGTAACGTATTTGTTTGCGTGACTTCATTCACTTTTGAAACTTCTTTACTTAGAGGTGGTGAATATTCAACTCCCTTTTTATCCTCAAAGCATCTGAAAGTTAAAAAAATTTTCAAATTAGTTTTCTTTAAAAATTATTAAAAATGAATAATTATTATTGTAGATACAATCTTTGAATAAATATTTCAATAAAGAAATAAATGAATTAAAAATTCAAGGGTGCAGGGAATCTCT
Organism: Synergus laeviventris; assembly: GCA_032275145.1. NCBI lineage: Eukaryota > Metazoa > Arthropoda > Insecta > Hymenoptera > Cynipidae > Synergus > Synergus laeviventris. The sequence goes on along the minus strand of JAUESI010000015.1, from coordinate 16,154 downwards.
GAAGTTGTTAATTAATTCTAATCTAATCATGTGTGTTATGTCTGATTAAAATACTAATCAATCTCGTCGCTCGAGTGCAATATTGTATTGATAACAATGTATATTCTTACGTACAATTCTCTATTATTTGCGACGACATTGAATTTAATTTAATTCCAGTATTTTTAGACTTTTTTTTTCTAGAATTGTCAAGTAGGCAGTTTTTTTCCTTTAATGACTTTGATTTATTTATTTTAAGACCACGCAGAATCTTAGTTTGAATTTTTACGATAGGAAAGTTTTCCTGAATATTTATTATCATCTGTGCAAACTTCCCACGTGACAACAATCTTAAGAAGGGAGTGTTAAAATAACTAACCCACTTAGTGAGTTAGGTATCGATATATGTACTCTCGACGATTAAAGTCTAAATATGTATTGAGATAGGTCCAACATTCTAAATTTACTTTGTCAAAAAATCGAACTATCTGAATTTGATTCATCAATTCCAGTTTTACTCGATAGTTACGCAACTGAAAAAAGCATTACCCGTTTTATGACTCATTCACACTTGAATATAGTTTTTATACCGGTTTACATATAATAATACCAAGTGGTAAATATTCAACGATCATTTAGATTTTAAATAACTAATCCATTAGAGTAAAATAAATTAAGATTTAACCACGATCTTTTTCCTCATAAATTCTTGTCCCTAAACTATTTTACATCTTTTTCAAAAAGTGACGATACTGATGTTATATTTTTTACCTATGCTTATAGAATGTCATGCGTGCGCCTTTGTTAATAATTTATGACTATTATAATTTAAAAAAATTTTTATCTTGAATAAAAACTGATTCTATGAACCTTAGGTCTCGAAATGAATGTATAATTTTAAGAATGTAAAATGAGTTCAAAAAGATTATTTAAAATATATAATTCTTTCGAAATGCCTTGAAATATTTTTACAAAAAGTGAGAATGACTTGAAAATCCTTGGAACTTTTTTATATCGCATGAAATATTTTATGTGTTTTCAAATACCTTAAAATTACTTTAAAAAAGTAAAAAATCTGTATAATTCCTTTTTGTTTTGATGACCCATAAATTCCTTAAAAATTATTGTATAGGATAAAAAGCAATGAACTTCAATTTTTAATTCAAATCTTTAGAAAATTAATTTTTATGGATTGAACAAAATCTTTCAGTTTTTAAAAATCTGTTGACAAAGAAAAATATGAGGAATGAAGATTGATTACGACATATTTCAATCATTAGCAATGCAATACTGTATTGATTACGAAAGAACGTCTTCAATAAAAATCACTGCTAGTAAACGAGACTTAACTCGATTGATTAATATAAAATTATACAGTCTGATATCTATATTTAAGTGTTTCTTTTTGTCTCGCCAAAAGACGCCATGGTTTGCATTTTATCAAGTATGTACAATTTTACATCTTTTAAATCAGCATTTTTAAAGGACAATTTAATTTTCCATCGTTAAGAGAAGTGTCTTATTACGTACTTTGGTTACTTTATTTTTAAATTAATTCCTTGATTTGATTAACTAAGGTCGCGACTCAAACTTCAGAACAAAATTTATGGCTATTTCCCGGTTAAAATTTGTAAATTTGGAATTCTTTTTAAATGTGTAGACACTTAAAATTCTTTAAAATATTTGAAAATCTCTCGAAGGCTTATTCACAGTTTCCCCAGTTTTTCCCGGTCAGATAGCTACTCTGTTAATGATTTAGTCTTTCACTAAGATTTTTGAAGATCAGTATTTAAAAGCTATACATAAGATAAAAATAGAGACTGGAAAGTCGTTAAAATTCAATAAATTCTAAATATCTTTTGAAATTTTTCGATGCAAAGTGAATTTTTTTGGAACAATAATAAGTTAACCAGAAATAAATAGTTTAGAGCTCATTTTGAAAGTATGAAGGCCTTTATTTTTAATAAGCAGAAGCCCTTCAATTACCACAGGGTTTAATCTCTTACTCATCATTTGCAAACTGGCTGGAAAGTTAAGGCCAAGCGATGACCTCAAACTGTCTCGCCTTACGCATTAAACGATTCTGAAATAGCACCACATCTCATTTCACCTATTGGCTGGATTTGTATTTTGCCCATACATGTTTCGCGGGATTTTAATAGATTTAAAAAGACTTTAAAGGATTTATAAGAATTTCAATGATTTTAAAGAGATTGCAACTTAAATTCTTTAGCTGAGATAAAAATTACTTGACAAATGTATATATTTGAAATATATTTTTGGATTCTTAATGAAACATTGATATCTTTACGAATAATATATTTTGAAATTAATAGATCTATGACAAGATAATTGAGTGATGATTCTTTTTTAATGTTGGCATAGTACCAGGTGAATGGAATTCACTCTAAAAACAATAATATTCGTCTCATTGTTAGTTATGCCTGGTTATGCGATTACTCACTCTCCAATTCGGTGTAAAAAATTTGTAAACAGAAAAAAAAGGGAAAGAAACATTTCTTGATTTTATGAAATAATTTTTCTGGTTACCGAATCGATCCTCTTTTTGCAGTTTTTTTTTCTTTATTCCCGTGCTATGTACTTGATAAAATATTCATTTCGTGAGGAAAAAAGGTTTTTTTATTACGATGGTTATCAACTCTTTGTAAAATTATACATGTCGTGTGTTTATAGTGGCCAAGGATTTTCAGTTGCAAATATGAAAAACATTCCTGAAGTACGAGTAGTGAAAGTTTTACGTTGAAGGCTACAATCTGACGTCTCAGAATAATGACAATATTACGTATTTATAGTGGGAGATAAAAACGTAAAGTTGGAGACATAAAATTTTGTTTGAATTCTCGTCATCACAGTTCCCTAAAAACAGAGTTAAATTCGTAATTTAGATCTGCGATTAGGCAGAAATTTTTATTCACCTACAGCTTATATCGTTTTATGCGTGATGACGAAAATGTATTAAGATTAGAGGTGGGGATGGAAATGATAAATTATTTCCAAGAGTGACGAATACGGTCACGATAAATAAAATTCAGAATGAGTTGGAGGACAAATAATGAGAACAATAATTATTGCTGGTGATAACACTAAAAGATTAGCGTGTGCGTAATATTATTTCTATAGAATGGTCGTAAAATGAGATACGAGAGTAAAACTCTATTAGCACAAGTCCATTTTTCATCGTTGAGTCATACAAGAATTTCCTTCTCATCAATCCATCACTATTCACTCAATTACCAACTTTGAAGATTTCAAGAAACCAACAGTCTTGAACCTGTAAGAAAAAGATTTATCTTTGCGTAACAAGTGTATTTTGGAATCTTCAAATTTTAACGCTTTTTGTGTTCTAAATTTTGCATTCAAATTTCGACAGCCAAAAAGAATCTTTTAATGGCTAAAGGAATTCAAACTTTTCATCAAATGATTGTATCCCTTTACGACGTCTCTCCCACTCAGATATTCAAGTTAATCATAAATATGTAAAATTGAAAATTACTAGCATGTTAATTATTCTAGAACTGATTTTAGAACATACGATCAGAACTTTATATGGAATTAGTGGGAAGCTAAAATATTTAACGACTCATGAAAGGCAAGTTTGCCTGAGGCAGTGAGTTTGAGATTTGAGTACATGTGCACTCAGGTACTCGTAGATTAGCTCACGAAATGCGGAAGTTGCACTAAGCGTGATGATTAAGTAGCCAAGTAAAATGCCTTGTCAATATTGCAATGATTAAGTCTTCCGGTCCCAATTTTCTGCTTTCTTAGGAGTTAGTTTGAAAAAAAATAAACAAATTTCAAGGGTCAATGCACGAACCACGTTTATTCGTAGTTCGTAGTAAGGCTTAAAAACATAAAATCTCGTGACATACCTTGAAGTTAAATTCCTTGAAAGCCCTTAAAAAATACTTAGTATCCCATAAAATAACGTTAAATTCTTCCAAATTCCTTAAAATGACACAAAATATCATAAAATACTACAAAATTCCTTGAACTGCCGTGCAATGCCTTAATATCTGTAAAATTTCAATAAATATCTTAACAGTAGGAATATTTGAGATCATAAAGCTGGTGAAATAAAAAAAAAATTAGTGAAAGTGCTCTCACAGAAAATTTCATATCAAGTTAGTCAAATGTAAGCTTTCACTTCTCTTACTGTGAGATTAATATTACAAAAATTGGAGTTATAAAAATGGAATTCATCGAAGAAAAATTCAAGAAGACCTTGAAGATTAGTTCTACAAATAAGTCGCGAGGTCGATTGCGAGAGTATAAAATGGAACTCTTTTGTCAAAATTTTGAACAATTTTTTACATATAGAAAGATTTTGAGAAAAGGCTTGTTTATGTTTTGAGAGAGAAATAGAGGATGGAAGCCAAAGTTGTGGATGAAGAATGGGCTGTAAAGAAGCTCGAAGAAAGAAAGAAGGAATCTGTCGAGCTTCATGAACTTGGCTGGAAGCCTTTGGGGAGTTGGATCGAAAAGAAGCTAAAAATAAACTGTGGCCCGTTACACAATATGCAGGAGAGGTCCCCAGTAGAAGGGTATAAACGTGAAGAGCACTTGGCATTCCCTCCCACATCGTGTGAACGAAAGTGTCGTCGCTGACCCGAGGCGTGACCTCGAAAATATGTGATTTAGTGGTGTTTGCTAATTAACTTCTCATTCATTGGCTCCGGAAACCATTACGCAGTTGTATGGTTTCTCAAGTCCTTTAGAGCTTAGATCCTCAATTCTCAAATCAGTTCACTTAATCACGTGGTTACATTAGAAAATGGGTGCAGCTGCACTTGTAGGAAGTTGAAAAGTTCGAAAAAACAGAAGACACTTCCTCATTTAATTTTAAGAATTTCAAAGGATTTTACAAGATTAAAAGAACATTTTATTAATTTTAAGGATTTTCAAATAATTTTAAAATATTTAAAGAGATTTTCAGGGATTTCAAAAGATTTGAAAAAGGTTTCCAGATAAAGTTCCAAAAACTTAAGATGTTTTAAAGAATTTTTAGGAAATTTAAGAGAGAGTTCTGTCATTCGATTTTCCAAAAAAAAGTTTATTCTCGACCGTTCAATTTTTTATTATTCTACTCTTCCGGCCTAGACTTGGCGAAAGAAATACTTTAGCGATTTAGAAATGTCATGCATGAGAATAATAATTCAATAATAGAATAGATAAGAGCGTATCAAGTTGAAGGACACGCAAGGCCAGTTCTAGCAATGAAGGCTGCGAAAACACACGTTCGATCAAATAATTGAAAAAAAAGATTAAACAATTTGTTTAACTTCCAATATCCCAATCGAGAATAATTAGTTTTGCGTGTTCGTCGATCATTCGCGTGTCTTATACAGAACTTTTAACAGCCATCATCTTGGTCTAAAAACCTTTATGGACGTGACCTTTAAAATGAGCTTAGCACAGTGCACTTTAAATAAGGTACTTAATAGTTTAACCTCACGTTAAGGCGTATTTTCAGGCCAAGAATTTCACTGAGAAATTATGTCCTCATTAGGGACGAGAAATGGTCAATTAGAGACAGTTTGATTCAAGGGATAAAAATTAGTGAAGCGAATTCAAAGTGGAGTTAAAAATAATCTCCTCGAAATGAAAATAATCTATATATAGGTATAATTTTTTTAATATCGGCCTTTTTTCAATTTTTAATCATTTTTTTCTCTGGAACTTATGAGAAAAAAAAAACTCTCACTTAAAATCGTTTAAAATCCTTTAAAGTCTTTATATCCCTTGGATTCTTTCAACTTTCTTGAAATCCCTTAAAATACTTTTAAAGACATCGAAATTCCTTAAAGTCATTTAAAATCTCTTAAAATATCGGGCCACGTCGGGTACATTTATTTCGGCTAGTCTCTTCTAAAGATATAGATGTTTGTGACATGTTTGAGTGTCTTAAACTTGACCGAGGAGATTTAATAAATAGAGTGACAAGGAAAACATATTACATACTATCTCTTGATATGTTTAAAGTGATAGATAATCTAAATTTGTAAGAAGCTATTGTGTAATACTGAAATTCTTAGCTGAATGTCGTAATTTCGTGAACACTACGTTTTAGAGAAAAATCCTCAATTTTCTACCTGTTTTTCTATTCAAAGACCAAATATTCGACACGCCCTTGTGTCCCTTTCAGATCCAGTTTGGTCTCTGGAATTTCTACTCCAAACATTGTAGATTATTTCTTAGAAGATGATAATGCATAAAAGCCTCTCATAATCGGAAGATTAAAAATAAGAAGGAAATTCCAATCGAGAAATCCAATGTTTGTCAAGTTTCGCTTAAAAATAAAGAGATATTGGCAGTATTTCATATTAGAATAAAAAATTCTTTGAGTAAATAGAAAATCTATAAGTATTCTTAAAAAAATAACATTGAAATATGAAACATTCTCAGGAGACCAAAATTTAATTTTATTAGACGATTGCAATCGGTTTAATTCTGAAATTATCAAGGAATATGATAAAATAAAACAATTAATAAAATTCAGAAATACATATATTTTCTAGAGGCAATCATTGTCATTAATTCAAACTTCATATTTCCGTAAAGACCAAATGAAATATATATGAGTAATGAGTATGGTCTGATAATTATTGCATTTTAAATGACAGATTAAAATTACAAGAATAACCTGTTTTATAAAGTTCTCAGAATAAACTTCCAGAAAGTATAATCCTAGGGGAAGCAAAAACTTGTAAATTGTAAATTTAAAGTTTTCAGCTTTTAATTAATTTCAACTTCAAAACGAAATATTGGTAAAAAAGAACATCGTAAAAACTTCTTTGACATTTAGGTCCCAAAAAAGAATTTCATATTTCGAAATGCAGATATTGATTCAATTCACATTTTAGTTAAAAAAATATCCGCACATTCTTTGACGGGTCGATCATTAGCAAAATAAAGATGACTCATCGCAGATCTATAAAGTAAACAACGAGGTGACTTGTTTGAAAGTTTTGCACTCAAGCGTTTTTGAGATTTATGAACTAATAATAATCACTCCAGAAATGCAGGAAATACTTCATGATTGACACTTTTTGAACTCAGCCAACTAAAACTCAAATCTCAAGGATATCAGCTGATTTCTGTCATCCTCTCATAATTCATAATTTCTGCGATAAAAATGTTTAGAATGAAAATAAAGAATTAGGAACCGTTCGGAGCAGTCGCCTAAAATATTATTCTATAATAGTAAATTTATTATATTCTCTGTAAGTTAAATTCTCGACTGTAAGTATCCTTTATAAATTTAAATTCCGCCTGTAGCTACTTTCCTTTATAAATCTCTGAAATTTTATAAGTCTGTAAGTTAAATTCTCTCTTTTAAATCTCAAGCAGACAAAACTAACCTATATCTGGGATCCAGAAGTCTCTGACAATTCCAGGCAAGCTGGAGTGCCAAAGAGGCGAATGTTGATGAAATAATTCCCATGGTGATTCTTCTTTTCTCTGAGAGTCAATCCCAACATTCAGAAGTTCCTCGGCCACAAGTGAGAGGTTAGGGTAGCTTTTCCTGCTCTTATTATTTAGGAACTGGCTTATGCTGATAACTTTTGATATCTTAGGTTTTAGAAATAACACAAAAAGAGAACACAGAATAAGAAGAACACAAAAAAGGGGATCCACAAAATGCAGATATGTCAGACATAACACAAATCGCTTTCACCTTTCTCCACATATAAGTCAATTTTTGACGTTATCGTTTGAACTCACTTCAAAGAACTGAATAAACTTCAGTATTTACACACAAGAACTAGCCTTATTTCTCTGTCCCTTCTCGATGTTTTCACTGTGTATTGCTTAAAAAGCTGTCGAAGTCGTAAACACCTCAGACTCAGAGTCTCGTACAAACGGTACAAACCACCACAAACCACGACAAACTCTCGATTTCATATACTATTCCTTTGAGTGCAAGCGCACTCGATGACACCCGTCGTACCTAACTTCACTTCGCTCAGACTGTTTAGGCTGTTTCGCGCAACGTGTAGGAGTGGTTCTTAAAAGCGATGGTCTCTCTTGCGGGGTTTATATCACTTCTGGCTCGCTCTCTAGACTTTCCCCCACTCAAACCCCCACAACGATACTATAGACATATATGCAACCAAAGTATACAGTCACCACGTGGACAATGAACCTGTGTGGATTTCAAGATTTTTCGTGAGTGCGTCCGCACTCATCCAAAACTTGTTTACCGTTGTTTACATCATCTTTTATTTTACTTTTTTACCCACACACCTGAACAGTGTTAAAAAAAATATATTAATGCTGACAAATTAATTACGAAATGATTTTATATGAAAACTAGCAGTTTACCAGTGTTTGACAGTAACGCGATTATTGTTACAATTATTTAGAATCGGGATCAGAGCTGCCAACTGATTTTCAAGAATTTTTAAGGAATTTAAAAGTATTTCTAGACTTTTAAATGATTTTAAAAGAATTCCAAAAAAATTATTTATATAACCAGTAATTCTTATTGGGATTTTTTTGAAAGTAAAAAGATCAAATTACTGAAGATTAAGAATCTTAATCTTTAATTATGTTGATTAAAATGAGGAAATCGAATTTTGAGTTAGAACTTATAGCACCCTTTTTCAAATGTTTTATTTTGAAATAATTGAATTGTTTTCTAAAAAGTAAACCATAAATAATCTATGTAAAGTTTGAGTCTTTCCTTAAAGTATTTTTAAGGAATTATAGACAATTTTCTATCAGTCTTATTGCACACACA
>JAUESI010000014.1:402641-421138 GCA_032275145.1 Synergus laeviventris | reverse complement strand
ACTTACTAATTGTATATACGCTATACTTTTTGTATTGCTTTTATAGTTTATTTCGCAGATTTTATAAGATTTCCAAGGATTTCGAATCATTATAAAGAAAATTGTCAGTTATTCTATTCAGCTTTTGACGTTTTGAAACTAAATCTGATCTTATGGTAATTACCACAAGCCCTTGAGGGATATTAAAATATTTTTATGATTTTCAAAAGGGTTTATGAAATTTTAAGATATTTTTAAGAATTATAATAAATTAACCATTTTTTCGTGGAATTTACAGTCTTTCTATCTTTTTGAGTCCTTCGTCTATCTTCGCCAACAATTTTCTACCCTACACTTATCCATGTTATCTTTCTTATTCTTCACCTATCCATGTGTATCCTTTGCCTAATAATTTGCATCCTTACCTATCACTTTTACAATCTGACAGCATGCTTATATACTTTCAACCTTTTCAATCCATTATACCTTTCTATCCACATCTATCCTTGTATAATAATTTCAATCTTTTCCTATCTATCTGGAAGTATACTACCAAGTCTAACCATTTTTCTATCCATATCTATCCTTGTTGGACAACTTCAGTACTTTTTTATCTTTCTATACCATATGTCACATATATTTTTCTATTTCTATGTAGCAGCAGACTAGCAGTAAGATTATGGAATAATATGTATATACAAAACATTATATTTAAAATATTATTATGTATGTTTGAAATTCGAAAGTTAGTATGTTTAAAACCAAGGATAGAAAAAGATTGAACATATCGGAGATAGAAAGGTATTCAAATTTTTTGAGAAGATATATATTGAAAGAGATATAAAATCTATCCTTTTCTATCTTTTTTTTGCCATCAGGAAGATTTAAATACGCTGATTAAATCAGTCAACGAAATTCTGCTGACGCAGTTTAGAGAGGATACATTAAAAGAACAGGACCCATTTCAACATGTAGGTACAAGAACTGTGGTTCAACTCTCTAAAAATTGAATCAGTGGAAGTTCACCTATTTTCAGTAACTCTCTTTTCAAGTAATCGTTAAAATATACTACTGAAAGTTTCAGTGTCTTTTCACTGATTAAAATCGTGAGAAAATAGTCACTGTGAGAATCAGTGGATTTTGACTGGAAATTAGTTAAATTTCACTGATTTTCCACTGATTCAAGTTTAGATAGAATACATTGTTGAAATGAACTCTTGAATATCACTGTAAACAAATAAATTTGTCCTCGGCAAGAATGTAATAAACGAAGTAAAAGTTTGTACTCCACCGTAACCGTGACTACTTTCGTATACTTTAAGTCATTAAGTGAGTTTAGCAACAAGCAATATAGCACTGCGGCTATTCTCTTCAAGACCCGGAAAGAGAATTTGCAACTGACCGGCAGGCAGGTAAGCGGTTTTCCTCTGAACAGGTGAATGCAAGTAAGTACTCAACACTCCAGGGTCCAGTGCATAGTTACTCGTTGAATCGGAAGGTTCGCGAGAGAACGTTCACCTGTACCGTATGGCGTATGTAGTCTATACTGTCCATCTCACGGCAAATCCACCGTCAAAAAACGCGGGAGTAAAAAATTATATACAACTATTTAGGAATATTTTCAAGTAGTGCACAAACACCTACAAGATTTTCAAATTTGTATTTATAATACATATTAAAAAAGTGAATCTCCTGCTGAAATAATCTCTTGTGCAGATTTGGCATAAAGTTTAATATACAATAATATTATTAAGATAAGACGATGTTGCGAATTATGCAGAAATGTGAGTATATAAACAAACAGATTTCTTAATTTTTTCACTTTCCAATAGAAATGTCACGCTTTGTAAAAAAAAGGAGGCATCTCTAATGAATGAATGAGTAAAACTGTATAATTAATTTAAGTAATACAAGCTTGTGGGTGTGAGAAAATTGACTTTTTATTTAAAATAGAAGCTCAATAATGATCTTTTCTCTCAATTTTCTAATTAGTTGGCATACAAAGTTCTAGCACGTGGTAGCGGATAATTTTATAGTGTCTTTATTGAGAATCTCTCACGTATTATTACGAAAATTACTTATTTGCTTTCACATCTGATAAAAATAGTAATTATTATTAAACAGGTTACGTGTAATAAACCTGGTGTTTTGAAAAAGTATAATACACTGTTAGATGCTTATGTGCATACTCAATTACTCATTCAAAAATAGGTATAACCCAATGTAATAGAAATATATTTTAGGGAAATATTATAAAAATTATGCTATATCAAGCGGTATCACTAATGTTTGTTTCTGCTTGAAACTTTCTGGTTTCGGTAGTATGTCGAGAATCGAGTCACTTTTGCCAACGAAACGATAAATTTATAAATACCAGTTTAGTATACTGCAATGCTAAAACATATTAGGTGAAATATTGCTTTTCCTTATAATGTACGTAACCAGTTTAGAAGCATTATGCATGAATATTACTACTTGAAATTTAAATTTAGGTGCAATGTAACGTGACAAGTGCCCTTTCGCAGAGAATGTTGCAAATTAAACATATGCCTTATGCGATTAGTGATAGAAATTACGTCATAACTTGTTATGTTTTTTTTTCAAAAGAATCCTACCACGCATATTTAAAACATATAATTCAATTCTTTAAGATTCTTCTCTCCTACATTAAATTGGAAACTAGTAACTCTGACATTCACTTTTTTCTACTACATTTGATTTTTGAATAATATTTTTGATCAATAACATGTTTTGTGTAGATAATTTGTGCCCTACTTTATTGGAAGTAAACGAATTCAAACAGAGAGACATTTTTTATTCGTTTCAATGTAACTTTGCATCCTTCTCAATCATATTCTATACATTTTTAGAATTTTAAATACAAGGATTAAAAAAGGAATTAAACGGATTGAAGATTATAAAAAAAGTATTTAAACGAATGAACGTTTACTTCCAGCAGAGTCCCTCTAGATTTTTAGAGTTAAAATATTTTGTATTTAACTGTGACACAGCCATCCAGATGTTCAAATTTAATATCTGGCTGTCAGGCGATGTTGTCTGAATATGTTTCCATTTAACATCTCAGATGCTTCACGGTATTATATTTTACTTTTAAATTTTATCATCTATCGTCAAACATCCAGTCTTTTCCGAGAATGCTGTAAAATGATAATTATTGACAATCATTGTTATTAGTTTTAACAGTAAAAGGTTTTATTAAAGACTTTCACCCATTAAGTGGAAAAGAGAGCGATCGGCTATGTTGCTATTTGTTGTATTATTATATAGTTTGAGTTATTTTCTGCTTGAATCTTATAATGGTTAACAACCATCAAGATCGAGCATGCTCTATATATAGAAAGAGAAGTAAGAAATATGTATCTACCTTTATACTTGTTTCTGAAACTCTATAGTTAAATATACTCAAACAACTCCAATTAGACAATTCAGATTTGTATATTCAATTAAACCTTTAGTTTTAGATTTTATATATAAAACTATTGTGCAGAAAAATGTATGTATTTCTATAAATACCTACCTTATGCGGCATATATATCATTAATTCTTACAACTAAATTAATCATTTGAATTATAGCTTGATTACTAAATTATATTACACAAATAGAAATTTGTAAAAAGGGGAATTTTCTTTGTCGGAGTACTTGTTGAAAACAGTCACAGATCAATGCGACTGGTAGCCGCCCTGCCCCCACCACATACCTTATAACGTCTTGAGCTGAAAGTGAAATTCTGTGCAAATTTCAAAGGCGAAAGTATATATTGCCAAATTACTTTATCTAGAATATAATTGACTATTCAGGGATTTCAATTAATCTTTATAGTAAATTATATTGGATTATAGTTGTTATTATTGGATCATTAATGTAAGACAAATATATTATTTCGATCTACATATGTATGCAATGCAATCAAATGATTAATGTGAAAAATAATTAAGGACTGTATGATATATAGGAATACTTCACGGTTCATAACGTAATGTAGGGGTTCAGGAGAATAACATGATTTTTAGTAAATGAAGGATGATTGAGACGAATTAACTTTTTTACTGAATTGATTAAGATAATAATTGATCAGTTTTTAACCGTACTCGCGCTGACCGCACGTTACCTCAAATTCATTCTCTCAATAACGAAATAACACAAGTTTCATTGTTCTCAATTTACACGCATTCACCAACATTAATGCATGTTTTTTAACATTACAGAAATATGTACCAGAAAAATGTTCACTGAATGGAAAAGAAACAGTCATGTGACAGCCCTGACTGTCAGATGGTTTCCTCAAATATTTATAATATTGGTGCTTATTTTAGTCAAAGATAATTACGCTACAGGTAAAGTGATAGAAATCTGTGATTATAGATACCTAAGATACCGTTACTTCAGGAAAAAAAGTAACTATGTTACTGATATCGGTACCATTTTATAATATGACTTTTTTTCAGTTACTTTTTTCGTTAATTTATATATTATAAATATTATAAATATATAGTAACGCTTATTTCTATTTCTACTCTCTAAACTTGAATCAGTGAAAAATCAGTGAAACTCCACTGATTTTCAGTCACTCTTTTCTCACGATTTTAAACAGTAAAAAATCTTCTGTAGTTCAGTGATGATTACTAAAAATTTCAGTGAGTTTTCACTGATTCTCAGTGAATTTTCACTGAATGAAATCGTGAAAAGAGAGTCACTGAAAATCAGTGAACTTTCACTGATTATTGGTCGCTGAAATTGCCGCCACCATTCGAATAGTCGAAATGAAAAAATCTTTGCAGAAGCAACAAACTATATTTTTATTGCTCTAAGGAAAAAAATTCTGTAGTATATTTTTTAAAAGTAACGAGAAAAGTAACGATTTTTGTAGTTACCTTTACTGAAAATAATGTAACTAGTTACCAATTCGCTTCCTAATTCAAAAATAAATTCGTTACTAGATACTTCTCATCACTGATTAATTCCCATCATAACTTTGGTACTGTTTTGCTATATGTTGTTTGTTATTTTGCATTTTTAGCCATTGAAAGTTCAATAGCACTACTCTCTCTAATAAACCTACGATTAGTGGTTCACTTTTCCCCATTTCACATTTAGAGAGGTAGAAATTTTCATCTACACAGAAAAAAGTCTACTTTTTATCACAACTGGTTTATATCACAATTTATGAAATTTTAGCTCGTTTTTAGACGTAAAAATAGTCTAATCTCTTTTTTTAAATTACGTATTTAATTTTTTTTTCTCATTCTTTAATTTTAGGATGTAAAATATTTCCAAGCGGTGAATATTTAAAACTTGTGAAAGTGCCAAAAAATCTTGAAAAAGGATCTGAAATTTTCCCCTTGGAGGTGCATCCACGAGGTCATCTGAAAATTGTATCTGTTGACAGGGTAATATTCATTGACAAACTGGTTTGATCTAATGGAAAGGGATAGGGGGAGCTATTTAATCTCGCTTTATGTTTTTGGCTATTCTTACGGAATATTCTGTAATACTTGACGTTGTATAAAAAAAAACGAAAAATTTTATAATCAACTGTGTCTCTCCCTCTCCCTTTCTTTTTCACGCACATGTTTAAGTTTTTTAAGAACGTAAGATTTATATACGTATATAAATAGATAAATAGGTCAGTTATAGAAAAAATTCATTTTATTTTTACAGGAAATAGACTCACTATATTTCTCTTATAAAGAAGTAAATGAGACACATATATCTGTGATATTAGACCAATCTTTAGAAGATTTTACTGAAGATAATTTGCTCAAGTTTCGCATTATTTGTAATTCATCAACTGGAGGTGAATCATTGGTAAGTTATGAGCTCTCCCCATTAATAATATATTTAGTGTTTTCTTATACAACTTTGAAAATCGTATAAGGAAAATTTACAACAATTATTCTATTATAAGACTTATTGCTTATTTGCAGACTACATCCCGATTATCAGTAACAATATTCGTTGAAGATGTTAATAATCATGCACCGCAATTCATTGATACACCCTATTACTCCATAGTTGACGAGCTTACTCCGATTGGTAAGTTACAATTTCATATTTGTCTGTGATCATTTAAAGTAATGTACGGAATAATAAAATAGGATTTGCTGTTTTACAGGGACTAAAATTTTTTGTGGAATACATGCCATTGACAAGGATAAACCAAACACACCGAATAGCGATGTATATTATACAATATCATATGGAAATAGTGAAAAGAAGTTTTCCCTGAAACATGATGATCACGAAACATGTATTATTCTCAATAAATCTCTGGATTATGATAGAGGAGAACGTCAATTTACTCTCACTATCACTGCTACGGTGTGTATGTCCAGCTTAAGTTCTAGATATTCCATAGGCCTACAATTTCAAAAATAAGAATAAAAATGAAAATAATTTAATGATTTTAGGACCGAGGAACATCATCAAAGAGCAGTAACAGTATAGTTACAATAAAAGTAAGAGATAATGATGATCTCAATCCCAAGTTCACGCAGGAAATTTATAAAGCCCAAATTAAAGAAATTGGACAATATCCGGTCGGTACATACGTGTTTTAAACAAATAATAATTTTTGTTTACCAATAGAGTATGAATATAATGAATGTTTTTATTATTCTAGGATAAACACTCCGTCTATGAAGAAATACATTTTGATAGTCCAATTCACGCCTTTGATCAAGATGAGGGTATCAATACTATAGTTCAGTATGATATAATAGCTGGCAATGAAAGAGGAATATTTGACCTCGATCCCCACAATGGTTCCCTGTTTTTAAAAAAAGCATTGGATTTAGACACTGAGAAAAATTTAATTGAAAACACTTTTGTACTAAAGATACAAGCATCTCAAATAGACAATCCATTAAAATTTGCTACAGCCAAAGTGGAAGTAGAAATTATTGATGTAAATGACAACCTACCAGAATTTGAAGTTGACTTTTACAACATCAGCATTGTGGAGAATTTACCAAATGGATTCAGCGTTCTACAAGTAGTCGCTCATGACAAAGATCAAGGCCAAAACAGCGAATTTAAATATCAACTTGACGACCCATCAGGGGCATTTTCCATCGATCCTAATACCGGATGGTTAATTGTCAAAGACGAATCAATTCTTGATCGAGAAAAAAGAGCTCTTATAAAAATGAAGGTTTTTGCAGTGGAAAAAGTGCCAAACGTTATTTCCTCCTTCGAACATGGATCGTCCTCGATAACATCATTACCATCACGATCCTCTGTGGACGTCGAAGTTGCGTTACTCGATGCAAATGACAACAATCCTACTTTTGTTCCCAGCAACCTTTATGAATTAGTAGCTCAATCTGATTCAAAAGTAGGTACAGTCCTGGGACAAGTACACGCAGTTGACAAAGATCAAGGTAGAAATGGTATGGTTTTATATCGTTTACAACGCCCAGGAAATGTTACTTCTGGCGTACCATTTCAAGTGGACTCCGAAACTGGTGTGATATCTGTAATTGAGAGTCCAATAATGGAAGGCAGACATGCGATATTTGTAGAAGCTACGGATCAACCGTGGAATCCTAGCGAAAGACGTTTCTCTTTAGCTGTTGTAGCAATAGATGTATATCCTTCTGAAGGTCAGTCTCCCTGCTGGAAGTAAAGGCATAGAGAAAGAGAGAGAGAGGGGGATCTAAATTTGTGGATAGAAAGATTTTGAACTTTTGTGACATCTATAGGATTTCTATCTCTTTACGTCCAGCAGGGCTACATATTAATTTTTTCTTTACATTATACGTATACATGTATTGATGCATTTTTTTTGTATGCACCCAGGGTACAACACAGGAATTCCAGACTTTATAGGAGCTCCGTATGAATTTTGGGTTGGAATAGAGGTGCCGATTGGTACAACTGTCGGACAAATACGCACAAATAATGCGGTTAGGACAGTTGCACTAATTTATGATCTTCTTCATGGTTATCACGAAGGCGGTAAATAATAATATAGTATTTACAGATGCGGACAAAGATTTATATATTAATGTCTTTTTTTTCCTTTGAAAACATTTTAGTTCCTTTCGCGATAGAAGAAACTTCAGGAACTATCACTGTAGTTGACGAGATTAAGAAATACAACCGACTGTACTACGATTTTGAAGCTGTGGCAACCAATGAAAAAGACATTACTCTGATAACTAACGTATCTATACATGTGGTGGATTCCACTGAAAAAATGGGAAGCTTTAGTCAGTAAGTAGAAAAAACAAATATCTGTTCAGGGTATACAATACAAATATTATGAGCTTTTGAATATTTTGTATTCTTTATTCAAGCAGCGGGACAACGAAAGCTCCATTAATTTTCCATATAAACGAGAACTGTGCCAACGCATTTATTGGACAGGTACTTCCAGCACAAAATGATACGAATGTGCCGAACAATATACATTTTTTTATAGCCAACCAGCAAGATGTTCCAGATATTGACATAACAGATGATGGATCTCTCTATACTAACCGAGGTTTAGACCGTGAAACGAAACAAAATTATAGTGTCACTATTGTTGCTGAACATTTACGAGGAGTAGCTATTTTTCAAGTAAGATTAAAAATAATTATTAAAAAATATTATTGCACTTGTGTGATTAATTAACCACGTCTATAATAATGAGATGTATATATTTCTCATACTGTAAACAAATAATCACTTGTACACTTTTATAGGTAACAGTTGTTATTGACGACGAAAATGACAATGCCCCAGTTTTTAGTTCACGTGCTTATGAAGGACATATACTGGAAAACAGCCTCGGTGGCACGGAAGTGACGATGAAAAATCCTATATCTGCATATGATCCCGATGATGGTATTAACGCAAATTTTGTGTTCAGTCTTCACGGAAATGGTAGCCAATTATTTGAGATCAATCAGAAAAGTGGAGAGCTTTTTTACAAAGGAACTAAAAAGCAGAATTTGGATCGAGAGATGAAATCAGAATACAACATGCAAATTGTAGCAACAGATACAGGTAAACAGAAATCTTGTTGATTTTCGAGCCATTAAGTTCTGCATTTGTTTACTATAACAAACTAATTTTTTTTGCGCATAGACAACCTACAGAGCACAGCTGAGCTGAGTATCAAGGTTGAAGATGTGAATGACAATGCACCCAATTTCACACGGATGGTAGTACTACCAGATCACAATATTCAAGTGTCAAAGGAATCTAGTGAGAGCAGCAGTGTAATTAATAACAGCAAGTTGTCTGTATTTAATGATGGTTCAAACGGCGAGCACCAAACTGAAGATACAAAGAAACGCATATCACCCATCCTATACATACCAGAAAATGTAACGTTAGGCACTCCGATTCTTCGCCTGACAGCACATGATGCGGATGAAGCACAAAATGCAGAAATAAAATACGAAATTCTATCTGAATCTGAGGTGAACGACAGTAATAGCAGCAACGACATTAACATCAGTGGCAGCACTACAGTAAACTTTAAGACGAAACGATTTTTTGCAATTGACTCAAGATCTGGAGACATCTCGGTTATTCGAAATCTTCCAGCAGAATCTGATATTCTACTTGTTATAGGAGCAAGAGATAGTGGTAACCTTACAGACCATATGGAATTAAAGATACATGTCATGGATGTCAATGATCATCCCCCGCTCTTTAGACAATCTTTCTATTCGTTTGAGATACAGGAAGGTGTTTATGATAAGTACAAAATTGACACAATCACAGCTTTTGATTCTGATTTCGGCAATAACGCGAATATAACATACGAGTTGATTTATGATTCAAATACTCATGAGGACAGTGCGCAATTCAACATTGGAATGTATACTGGAGATATTTTTGTCTCTGGTACGTTAGACAGAGAGACAAAGAATATTTACAATTTAGTTGTAAAAGCACGAGATCAGGCGACAGATGCCGTCAGTCTTAGCTCAACCACCGATGTTGAAATCAAAATTTTAGACATTAATGACAATCCTCCCATGTTCTTTGGATACTATACAATGAGTAAGTTAGATAATTCCAATGAAAATGAGGCACTTGGCAGCAGTGATGAAAAAAATACAGGGCAGTTGATACCAGTCTACCTGGCATCTGTTCCAGCAGATATACCTATTGGTAGTAAGGTGGCTCAAATTTTTGCTAATGATTCAGACTATATTGGAAACGGAAATGGTTTGGTCTTATTCGACCTTGTTAATCTGAGAAGTGAAAAACAATATTTTGCGATTGACAGCAAAGAAGGTCACGTAACAACGATTGCCAGCCTAAAATACGATCCTTTACTGGTTCACAATTTAACAATTGTAGTCAGTGATCTTGGTACACCAAGCCTTAGCTCTACTGCACGATTAATGGTTACTGTTACAAATCTCAATCATCATCATCCTCATCATCAGCAGGAGCATCCTAATCATAGAAGTGACAATAAAATAGATGATGAGAATTATCAGCAGCAGAAAACACCAGTATTTGTAAACCGTTATTATGAAATTCAAGTGGAGGAAAATACTGACGTACCCTTGAAACTTGTCCAATTAACTGCATCTACAGCAGAAGCAGAAGATAACAGTTTATTACATTTCAGCATTGACCATGAACAATCCAGTTCGAATTCCAACTATTTTTCGATAGATTCGAAAAACGGCACTCTATACCTCAACAATTCTGTCGATAGAGAGCAGAAAGACTTGTACGAAATTATAGTTAGGGTTGACAAAGTTAAGCATAGTAGAGGTATGCCGTTTATGGTTTATCCAATTACAGAAGAAAGATTAAATGGTTTGGCTTACAATGAAGCGAAAATAATAGTCAAAATCAAAGATGTCAATGATAATACACCCAAGTTTAAGATGACAGATGCAGGAAGTAGGCCTTTGATCGCTGTAATACCGACTGGAGCAAATTTTGGTTACGAATTAATAAAAGTAGAGGTTTGTTTTTCTTTAATTCTTCTTTGTCAATAATTGAATTACACACAGCATATGTATGACTGCCTCCTAATTGTATTATTTTCCACAGGCAGAAGATGCAGATGAAGGAATCAATGGGGAAATACGCTATCAAATTCTCAATAATGAAGAAGAAACACCACGATTTGCAATCGATCCAGTCAGCGGTCAAGTAAAATCAGTTGCCAACTTTGCGCGGGATGCTGGAAGAGTTTTTGGTTTCGATGTCAAGGCCACTGATAGACAGGGAGCAGAAGATGGACTTAGCAGTATTATCAACGTTATTGTAAGTTAAATGTTCATATATCTTGAGTTGGTGCTTTTTATTTTCATTTATTTATATATACAGAGTCTATAAAAGAAAAGGAAGAGAAATAAGAATACTTTTATAAGACACACATGATTGGAAACGAGTTTTTTATGTTACAGGTTTACGTTTTAGATGATCAGAAGCAAGTTGTAATGATTATGGGTAAACGTCCATCAGATATAGAAAAGCAGGTGGACAATATTACGACGTAAGTAATAAAAACAATAAATAGCAGTTCTTTTTGGATTGATACTCTCTTTTTTATAGGAAATTATTATGTATTTCAGGGTGTTGAGAAACATGACAGGATTTGACGTTCGCATTAGGAAACTGGAGCCACATATTGAGAAAAATTTAATTGATAATGCTTCGTATGTTTCCCAGTAGAATATAGATATAATAATACATTAATAATATCCTGATGTGTGGCGTTAAAGATTGTTTTCTGTTTTTCTAGGTCTGATATGTATTTATATGCCATAGATCCGAATCTCAATATCGTTATCGATACGGAAACGTTGCATAAGTAAGTAATAGTGACACCGCTGCCATTTAAAAAAATGAGAATCTCTTCTGATGAAGTCGTTGTACCTATAACTAACTAAAATTACAACCTATTTGGGACTTGAGTATTAATAATTAAAAATAATTAATTCATGAATTTTCATTTCAATGCAGTGCATTTCGCAACAAAAAGATGGAAATAAAACGAGAGTTGGATAAATACAATGTTTTGGATATTACAAGAAATGTACCACGGAGACTGAACCAACGTTACCTGCTGTCCACTCTTGAGGTTGGCGTAGTTGTTTTGGGTTGTGTTGTTTTCGTTGGTACTCTTGTTACTGCACTCTGTGTAACTTGTATTCGGAGAAACAAAAGGTATGAAATAGCCCTACATTTTTGTGCACAAGAGAAATTATTTTTCCAGAAAATGCCACTCGCAGATTTATGTGTATAAATATGTATTATTATAATAAAAGAAAAATGTCTGTCCTATAGTCATCAACGACGACAAAATACTACACTGTTTTCCGCAACCACTCCAGCTGTGGGCTTTGCATTAACAGATGTGACCGGAACATTACAGAAACCGTCATTTTTCCCAAGTGTTGCAGATCTGCACAGTCTGCAATATGACCCTGAACCTTTCTCTAGTGATATGCGTCACAATTTTTCTGATCATGAATCAAATGGTATTCGCTTCCACAGGTAAGTGTCTTTCTTATATTAGATGTATGTTATTTATACATATACATCTCGATATATATAAACATCTCCTTTTCAATCTCAATTTGCTCCTATTTCTTTCAATCCCTACTTCTCTATTTGTTCCTTTCTGTCGCCCATTCTCGTTTATATCTTTAGAAGATATAGTCATGCATAGACACGAGATAGAGGTGGATAGCCAAAGATAAATGAGGAAATAGCCTTATAGGGATCAGAAGAGATACAAATTTTTAGTGAGAGAGATAGACTAAAAGATATAAATTGAGGGATAGACTTAGGGATACGAAGAGATAGATATTATCAGATGCAGGAATAGAATGAAGGATAGGAAGAGATGGCGTTTTGGGGATGCAAAATGAATACTTGGAAGAGATAAAAAAGTTCTATATCTTTATATCCCTAAATTTCAATCTCTTTCTATCTCTTTATGTACTTTCAGCATAATAAGTTTACTATCTCTTTACTTCCATACATAATATTGACATAATAATACATAATTTCGAGAATATTATATTATAAAGAAAATTTCCCTTTTGTTTTATAGTTTGCATAGTTGCAGAGCCCCTGGTGGTCCTATTTTAGGAAAACAACCCATGAGATTCGAAACGTCAGCTACATCTTTATACTCTAGTGGTCAAGACTCTGGAATAGTTGCACGTATATGTCATTGCAGTAATTCTTACAGTCCATCCAGTGGCGAAAGTAGCAAGTCAGTGTCCATTTTTTAAAAAATTGACTATGTATATAATTTGAATGATTTTTTCTTCAAAATTTGGAATATTTATCTTTCGAGTTTTTTTATCAACGACTTACGGGTATAGAACTTGTAAAAGCATATTTTCAATGA
Organism: Synergus laeviventris; assembly: GCA_032275145.1. NCBI lineage: Eukaryota > Metazoa > Arthropoda > Insecta > Hymenoptera > Cynipidae > Synergus > Synergus laeviventris. Next base: position 407,806 of record JAUESI010000014.1, on the reverse strand, counting down.
TTTGTCCAAAATTAAAAAAAGTATATTAAATAATGTTTTTCATGTTTTATAATTTTAATCCCAGCTTTAGTTGAAATTTCAATTCCTGATTAAATTTTTCTAGCAAATGTACTCACCATATCGGTAGATTTATACCTTAATTGGCCAGTATAATTATACCAGTATTAAATAAGAGATTTTGCAAGTACGATGTACTACGATTTTCACCCAGAATATTATACCAGGTGTCACAAAAGTCTCGAGACGTCAGGGAGGTCAAGGATATTCTTGAAGTAACTTTCAACAAGGAATTTAACTTTGGTGATGACCTTCAGGGTTTTTCCAAGGGAAACTTTTTTTTTAATGGAAACCCCTTGTAAAAAAAGTTGGCATTGAAAAAACCTTGAAGATCATCTCGAAGGTCAAAATAAAGGTCACCATTGAGTTCCTCGTTGAAAGTTACTTTAAAAATGACCTTGACCTCCATGAAAAATATCTTATCTGTGGAAATATTTAACCGTCCCGGGACTTTTGTGATTTTTAAACTTACACATTTATTTACACAAAATCGAAAAAATTATAGTGGATACGAGGACTCCTTAAAGTCTTTTCAACAAAATATGAATAGTCGGGACAATGAGGGTTCTCAAATACATAGCGTGGGCACACGTGCAAAACCAACAACAGTCTTCAGCAGAAAACATGCTAAACTCCACGCCTTATCCAGTCTTGAGTCATCAACAGCGTATCCTACTCAAGAATTATCCCTTAGTCGAGAGAAACGGTATCGTACAGCCATGGATCAAAAACACCACAGGCATATGAATTCGATGGGTCGAGAACATCAACGTTCTTTTTCAGAAGCGGAAAACAATATAACGGAAACAGTTATTCACGAACACCCTGGAATGGAATTATTAATCCCTGGATCACGTACAAATACTTTACGATTGCAAGGTCTGAAAAGAATGATTAATTATAGTATATGTTTATGGTGAATGCTATACTATTTTATATAATGATTATAAAATGGAGGAATTACTGTATTACAATTAACTCTTATTTTATTTTGTATTCTACAGTAAATGCACCGGTAGTCGGACAACGATTCCATGGTCAAACATCACTTTTGAAAGTTTATATGTAAAAAACTATTATATTTTGTAAATTATTAAAAATAGGTCAGAAAAGAAATGCCAAACTTTTCCATATGACTGAACTTTTATAAGACTATAGTAACTATGATCCTCAATTCCATTTTCTCGTTTTTGTACGTGTTTTGACGACAATGTGTTCAATATTTTCGAGATATATGGTAACATCGCTTTTTTTAGATAGGATTTCAAACAATCTGATTAAGAGAAAGTAAACATTCGTCCGACCACTGACACGTTTCCGCAGACAGGTGCACTTATCCTCTGTTATCAGCAAATTTAAAAATTGAATGGCTTTCCGTGTTGTACAAATGTTTATAGAATTAAGATCTGTAAACTTATTTACATGAAAATACAAATTCAAGTTTGCAAGACGCATTAAATTATAATTTTAAAAATTGATATTTTGTAACAATTTAATATTCTACTATGTTTCCAGGTACGAGAAGAACGAGTCAACTACTTTACTAACGCAATTTTCTCAACAATTGCACGAAGAGGAAAATAAGTAGTCTCAAAAAGATTCAATAATATCAGCTATAATATCATGAAAATTGTACAATATTCTTCAAGTAAGAGAAAAGAGACTAAGATATATGTGCGTCTAATAAAATTGTTGTCAGTTTTGGTAACAAAGGTTTGATTGTGAAGGGGGTTTCGCTAAAAAAAATCGCCGTTATAGGTGTAACACCTAGTCAGTAGGAACATGTCTATAATAAAAATTTAGTCATTTTTGTAATTCAGTAGTGTATTTTATTATTTATTGAACGCTCCAGAATATATAATATAAGAAAATGAAAAGAAAATACAATGAACAATTAACATTCATAAATACGTGATTTTCCAAATCACCGGAATTATTTTAGGTTTATTCAAAATTTAAAACATGGAAATTTTTGTACCGATAATGGGTTAAAAAGCCAAAAAGTTTAGATTACAATGCTTTTTAATAAAAAATATAAAGAAATTAGCGAAAGAGATAAAATGAGAGAGTGTATTTAAAGTATATTTGTTAATAAACAAGACAGAAAATTCATTATAATTTCAAGGAAATTTTATTAATATACTTATAACATAATTGAAATAAAGTACAATAAATGTTTCATTGCGCGGAAGACCATTGATGATACTACACAGTACACACTATAGAGCGAAGATTTATGCAGTCATCTGATATCGTAACCTAAGACATTTCTTTGAATGCGCGTTGTTAAGATAAAAAATATTATTGTATAAATAATAAAAGTAATAAAATTGCTTCGAGCAATATATATATATATATATATAATTATATATTAGTAAGAAGTTACTAATGAAATAGTGCCGATTTGATTAGTAACTTCTCATTAATTTAGATTGAGAGAGTAAGTAATACATTCATCGTACAAAAAAGATTTAAAAATACAATAATAATACTCATACCTAAAAAAATACTTTCAAAATCTTCGTAGTTTATATTTATAATAAGCAGTAAAAAGAAAAAACTTATTTCGATACAGTGCAATAGTAATGTAGGCCTTCCATTAAGAAATTGAATTAAGCAGGATCACTGATAATAATTAATCGCAGGGAAACGAAAATTGACAAGATGTATATGTAGATGTGCTTATATAGTAAAAATTAATTTATAGTAATTATATTATGTCGTACTGTTTAAGAACAGCTTATCATAAAAAAAAGAAGAAATAATTCACATTATTTTCCTTTCTACCTTATCTAAAATGCCTAACAAGTGCCAAAGATATGTCCGAATTCGAATATATGTAGATCAAGCAGAAGATAAATTACATTTCTTGTAAAAAAAAAACCTCATCAATATGTTTCAATGCATATATGTGTGTGTGTGTGTGTGTGTGTAGTCTGCATAATTCAACGCTCTGTAATGCATATGTCATAATGTTATACAACATGTAATTGTATACAGAAGAGTACTTTTGCGCCAATTGAGCTGAATAGCGAGAAAATGTCATCCCTTAAAAACCTAATGGGCAATTTAAATATATACTTAATTTATGGATATATGGATACATAAAAGTAAAAGAGATTCAATTTACTCATTGCATTTTCAAGCGAAAGTGATTCTTTGATTCTGTGTAGGATTTTGTTGGTATGTGATGCGTGTAGTTAACAATTTTTTATGCAAATACACAATTTCTGTGGAATGATATTTGCAGGTTTATATGATATTTGAAATCATATAAACCTTGAGAAGTGTATAGTAGAACTTTAACGCATTAGGACTTTTTTGCGTATGCAACGACGACACCTGATTCCAGAACGAGCACCAAGCAATTCAATCCATAAAAGCTCGAACCGGCTTTCTGCGTTGGCATAAAGACCCCGCGCATTTTGGCAGCCAATCACGGCTGATTTGAGGCATGACCTCCAGCATCAAACGCAATTTCTCAAGTTATGTGGTACTTGATTCAAATGTACAGTGGTGATTAAACTCCACTGTGATTAAAAATATACGAAACGTTGCTGTCTTGGTGAACAGGCGGGCCGTGAAAATTACGTCTAGTAGAACTATTGTTGTTGTTGTTGTTATTGTTGTTATTATTGTTGTTGACGTAATAAGATGACTTCCTCATGCTTGTGGAAGAGGACATTATAGCTACCGTTTCATAGTATCTCAATTTACCGCAGCATCTTCCACTTTTCAGTATTGCCATGAATCCGCGTCGATACTTCTTGTTGAAGAATGCGTACAATATAGGATTGATACACGAGTTGCTTGATCCCAACCACTGGGCAATAGGTGTTGCAATCGGTAGAATTTCATCCTCCCATTCAGCAATGTCACCACCCAACTTAATTCTAGTAAAGATAACGTAAAGCGGCAACCAGGACAGCACGAATAGTATAACAACCACAACCAACATTTTGACAACTTTAACCTTCGATTTCTGTTGCATTCTTTCCATCTGTGCATCTTTCGTATCTGTCGGGATATGTCTTTTCCAGACCCTTATCCATATCAAAATATAACAAATAGATATCAAGAGCATAGGTAGCACGTAACACAGCATTAAGTTACCAACGAGGAAGAACAATGATCCATCTTGTGGCCTGGGCCACATTTCAATGCACAATCTCAAATCTGGATGGTCTCCGTATATTGCTACCAGATCGAAAAATAGAAGCCAGGGCAAAGTTGTTGTCAGGGCGATGAACCATATTACTACAATCATTAATCGAGCACGTCTCTTGGTTATCTGACATTTCAATGGCCACCAAATCGCAAGGAATCTGCAAAAGAAACATGTTTACTATTAATTACAGTACGTACGATTTAAGCATATAGCAGACAAGATATCAATATGTAAACATATTGATATGATGGTAACGAAAAAATTAAACCAAATAAATATCACAACACACGTCAAATTGTAAAGCATCATGCTTCGGATTCACAAGATGTTGTCTGTAATTCGGCTTTTCAACAACCTCGCATTGGAACTTCATCGGGACGTAAGCCAATACTTTTTAATGCGATATGTTGAATGCGTCTGAATACGAAAGTAATAAATTCTACCTTCAATGCGTGTTAAAGCGAGAGTTCGATTTCGATTCAATACTTATACTGAATTATACAATTGAATGCGAAGCAGAAAATTCGTGATGGATTGCATTGGCTCGCATTTACGAGTAGTCTGCTTTGCGACAACTTCGCATCCAAAGTACAACATTTTTTAAGAATTTTAGGGGGTTAATCTTTTAAGGCTATCCACGAATCAAGCCATTCTTTGTATCTTCATATGACTGGAACTGCTGAACAGCCAGACCATGTGCCAAACGCAAGCAATATCGCTTGGAAATGGCTTGGCGGGTAATTCCTAATGCTGAAGCTAGCTCTTCTTACGTTTGGCACGGATTCTCATCGAGCAATGCCTCCAATTCAGCGTCTTCGAAAGACGCTTCACTTTCAATGGCCTTCCTTCACGCAGACGGTCGTCAACATTAAAATCACCGTCTTTGAAGCGACCGAACCAATCAAGGCACGTTGTTTCACTTGAGAAGCATCTCCAAACA
>JAUESI010000014.1:345942-384100 GCA_032275145.1 Synergus laeviventris | reverse complement strand
ATATTTATCTATAATAAACCGGAATATTTGTATATTCCCGCGCAAGTTGGCCATTTCAAATAAGTGCCGACGTAACATACCTAATTCCAAATTTCCTAGGGAAGTCTGGACCGCTTGACACGAATTTTAAAATCAGTAATTGAAAAATTAATGTTTTGTATCAATTTGCATGCGCTATATATTTATAAAACTCTCTGGACATTAAATAGTATTTTTTCTACAAATGTCTGGCACATCACAACGATTTTAGCATGTTCGAATTTATTTTCCATAAAAAAATTGTATATATTAAATGTCCTTTCCAATTTCCAATTTTATTTATTTATTTTAAATGTACCTGTGTGTTTTTTTATACATTTTGTTACTAATCTGTTTTTATGAATAAAATCGATTGCGGAAACATTCATATATATCTTATCAACCCATTTATATTAGGCTGATTATTTTTTACGTGAAATAATAATTTTCATTTTTATTATTTGCAACGATTCTAGTTTTTTTTCATATAGAAATAATATTTTGCATTCATTTCCAAATAACGCGCGGCTCATGCCGCTCATGCGCGTACTAATAGCCAATCCCGAGCTCTCCAACCAAAGGAGTAGGAGTAACTTCGTCCCTCCCGATATACCAAGTTAACCCCCTCGCCAAAGATGGGACTTATGCTCCGTTAATTCTTACGTCTCCATAGTCCATACTGGTCCATACTCCATAGCCTCCATAGCATGGGTTCACATGCATTGTGGCATTGCTGGTATTGTGATTGTGTGGTATGCTGATCAAACTTAACCTCAAGAACCTCAGAAAGAAACGCCGATTCAACTGAAATACAGCGAATAAAGTATTTAATGTTATTTACTTTAAATTAAAGTTGTCAGAAAATTCACGTAAGTTTTGAGATATTTTTTGTTCAATTTTTCAGTTCTCTTTTATTGCAAAAGGAAAATAAACTAACCAAACTAACTCGTCCTTTTTCCGGCTTGGGATACATATTTGTTTACTTGAAGGAAATTCAACGTTATCAAAATTATTTTTAGTCTAGACTAGGTATAGACTAGTTATATTTTACATTTTAAGCAGTACTTTAGGCGAGAATTGAATTTTTAGTTATTGGAGATTGTTTGTCTGCAGGTACCACCATGGATATAAGACCGAACAACACAATTTATATCAATAATCTAAATGAAAAAATTAAAAAGGAGGAGTTAAAGAAGTCCTTATATGCTATATTTAGTCAATTTGGGCAAATTTTGGACATCGTAGCCCTTAAAACCTTGAAAATGAGAGGCCAGGCGTTTGTTATCTTCAAGGAAATTGCCAGTGCTACGAACGCTTTGAGATCGATGCAAGGGTTTCCGTTTTACGATAAACCAATGGTTTGTTTCTATTCTTTAAACTGTTTTGTAATGTGTAAAAACGTTTATTTCCTTTCATTTTGTTTTTACGCAATTTATGAGATTTTACATTCTTCGAGTAATTAAATTAGAATGTATAATGATATAGTTCCCTTTACGCCAGAGTAACTATTAAAATTTCTATAGAATTTGTTCTATAGACTATTTATTTTTTGAATACGTCATATCATGTTCAGTTGCGTTTAATTATAAAATTATTTGAAATAGAGAAAAAAAAGGGATCATATTTCGAGAATTTTATGCTTGTGCGAGACGTGGTCGTAAATTCTTTTACATGTATAAATTATATTTGTGCTAATGTCTGTCCTACTTCTCCCTTTTGTTATTTCTTCTCCCGCAATTTTTAAATAGCAATTTTATTTGCGTTCAAGTCACTTTTTCTAATTTTTAATTGAAACTATTTTCTAAATATGTAATTGATTATTAATTCATACAAATTTCATTTTATTTTTCAGAGGATACATTACGCAAAGCAAGACAGTGATATGATCGCGAAGATGAAAGGTACCTTTGCAGAGAGACCAAAGAAACCAAAGCGCATCATGCCACAGGCAGAAGAGGAAGCCAAGCGAGCTAAAAAAAGAGCCAAGGAACAAGCGAAAAATTCACAACAAGTTGGTTACCATGCTGGCGTTCCTCAACATTTGGGAATGACAAATGCTGCTGTACCTGAGCAGCCACCAAATCAAATTCTGTTCTTAACCAACCTGCCGGACGAAACGAGCGAAATGATGTTATCTATGCTTTTCAACCAGTTTCCTGGATTCAAAGAAGTTAGATTGGTTCCTAATCGCCACGACATTGCCTTCGTGGAGTTCGAAAACGAAGTGCAATCCGGAGCAGCTAAGGATGCACTTCAAGGATTTAAAATTACGCCTTCACACGCGATGAAAATTTCTTTCGCTAAAAAATAAGTCATTGCCATCTTTTTTGTCCTAAGAATTTGTCATTTCTTCTAGAAAAATAAAATTCTTTCATTAAGATAAATATTCTTACATAGAAACTATTCTCTCAGAAAAATATTCATTGGAATTAACGCGAGTATTTTGTACATTCAAGATAGAATCACAGTTGTAAGTACGGTGTAGTTACTATAGGTACAAGTCTCAGAATGCATTTTGAAAGGTTAGAAGTCCTAGTATTTATACTTTTCGTATTATTATAAGGTCAAAACAAAATTTATTGCATTTGAGAGTAAATTAAGGATTTTTTCTGATGTCTCCGATTTTCGTGAATGTGGAGTTAACAGTAAGTTGATTTTCCACAATTTAACCGAATGAATTTTTATGAATAAAAGGAATATGTTATTAGCAAGAGAGAGGTAGTAATTTTTTTCGCCTTTTATAGAAATAATTAAGATTAATTAGAATTTAGACAAGCTAATCGTTTTATTTTATTTCTGTTTATTTCGTTTGCATTCGTCCCTCCAATGAGTTAAATGAATTTAAAGGACAATAAGCAGTACTAGGTGAGCTTGAAAGTTGTGTAAACATTGGTACTTGTTGGTGATAATATCTCTTTATTTGTTTCAGTTGTGCTCACATTTTAATTTTATTCGTTCCCAGAATTTATATCCTTTATATACGTATTACTAAAGGTTTATTTAATTTCCTCTATTTTTATTGAATTTGATACAATTTTAAAGAAGATTGATTGAAATGAAGTCCAAGGATTACAAGTTTGAAAGTGTTTTAGGCAGTGGAATATTTGGGTAAGTTATACATAATTTCTAGAGTCGATATTTCATTTTACTTCCAAAAGGAAGGCAAAGGTTATCTAATTTTATTCTTTTCTTAATAGAACGGTGCATTTGGTAAGAAGAAAAAGAGATTATAAACCGTTTGTTATTAAGGAACAAAACCTGAGTGCCACTAGTATTTTGAGTTTTGAGGTATTTTTCGGTTTTTTTTCGGAAAATTAATGTTTAATATAAAAAAAATTTGTGTTCATGTGCAGAAAAGATATTTATTTTATTATTTGAAGATGGTGCTGAGGGAAATAGAATCAATGCGACAGCTCAGACATCCAAATATTGTTTCTTATCGAGGAGCTTGGCTCGAAGAAAGTCGAAGTTACATTTTGATGGAATTCGCTCGTCATGGAACTCTAAAAGATTTACTTGAGAAGCGACAATTACCTTTGAAAGAAGAGGTACTTAATATCTGAAAAACGATCTTCTTTTCAATTTTTAATTTTTCCATATTTGAAGTTATATTCAGCTGTTACTTTATTGCGTTTATTTGTGTTTAATTTTTTTTACAGGATGCACTTTATCTATTCACACAAATTATTCTCGGCGTGCATCACATTCATTCGAAAAATATTCTACACAGGGATTTGAAACCAGAAAATATTATGCTCACTGGTCGAAATGCTGATGTGGTAAAAATTGTTGATTTTGGACTATCGAAAAATGCTTACGAGTAAGTTTTTATTTAAAATAATTAAGTTTCATTTGAAAAATGATTAAAAAATTTGCTCTGAAACTATTTTATATAATTAAAAAAAGTTAAAGTAAATTTTCATATTTCGAATTTGTAGCTAATAAAATTTTTGATTTTTATTTCTTCTAAAGCAACCTTACGAAATTGTTTTAGAGAAACGTTGTGTCACGCAGGCACTTTTTTGTATATGGCACCAGAAGTATTAAAACGTCACATTTATGATTATAAAGCTGATATTTGGAGTATGGGAGTCGTTCTTTACGAAATGGTTACAAAAAAACTTCCTTTTCCTGCCAGGGTAAAACATCTTTTCCCTCTATTTGTATTTATTATATTTTATTTTTAGTTTTTTTAATTTATTTAATTTAAATTTAATTCAAATAAATGCATTTTTACAGACTTATCCAGAATTAATAGAAATGGTAAACCTTGAAAATCCAAAGCCTGTGGAAAAGGGCTTAACCAACAACGTAATCAGTGTAATTTCCAAGATGCTGAGGAAGAAATCAGTTTTACGACCTTCAACAGATCAGCTTATCGTCTCTCCTTGTTTGAAAACAATCAGGGCAAAAATTTATCTTAATGTTGGTCGTTGTACTCCACTTTCAAATATCGAATTCGCGAAAAATCTATTTTTTAACTTTCTAAAACCATCTGCTGGGGATCATTCAGAGCAAATTGAAAATTTACTATGAAAATAAGTCAGATCCATTTCGACATTAATGACTAAAATCAGTTTTTAAATATTTTTTAATGGACTTTAGAGTTTACAGAGTATTTCAAAAGATTATTTTTTACTATAAAGAAGTGAATGCTTGATTTTTATCTATTTATGTTTCTTACTTACAAAAACATGTTTTAATGGGAATAGAAGAAATAAAAAAATTAAGATAAAATATTTTAAAATATGAATACTCTAATATACCTATCCAAAATTCTAAAGATTTGAAGCTGTTTGAGGCCCTGCGATTACAAATTTAGAGCTCCATTTTATTTGCGAGTATGAATACTCACGTGAGCAAAGTAGAAAAATGTAATTGAACTAATTTTGAAACGCATACTTCTATATTATGGCAGAATATGTGAAAAATCGAAGAATAATTATTATACAGCACTGCTAATAAAACGCGCCTAGTGATTCAGGGAAACAAAGGTTTCAAATCGGACAATGATATCGGTACTAAAGAATCGATAAACATCGCATAGCACGATTTTAAATCATAGAATTTTATATAGGGTGAATTTTTATTTAATTTACAGCAAATTAAGTTAAACAATAAAAAATTTTCATTGAAAAGAAAAACCGAAATTAAATCGGTATTTTAGAAAATATACTTAAACAATTTCTAATTAAAAATTTTCCTCCAAATGGAAGCTTAAAAACCCTGTAAAATATACTCGAATTTATTCAATTTTCTACTGAAAGTTTAGCGGATAAGACTTAAATTACAATAATTTTTCGTCTAATCGAAGTGGAGTTTAACTGATTGATAAATTTAATTGATTTAAGTGATTACGATAAATTTAAGTACCTAAAGTTTCCTAAAAAAAATCTTTTTTGTTTTTTTTTCACCCGATATTGTCCGACAAACGGGTATCGAACTTCAACACCGCGACGACGAGGAAGCGTGACGACCGGAAGTAAAGACCGGAACAGGTCCCATTGCGTTTGCTCTTATTCATTGCCTCTGACTCTAATAATCATTCAGTTCACACTTCGACCGCGTGTAAGTCGTGTTAAACAATTTATCGATTGAATTCCTTGTACCTCTTTCCTACTTTTAAATTTTCTTATTTTTTTAAAATAAAAATGTGGAATACATGTTTTTAGTGAATTACAATAAAATACATAATTAACTGGTAAATAATGTGGTGTTTGAATTTGTACACTTTGATATTTATTATAAAATAGGAAGACTGTTGTGAATTAAAAGATGACTTAAAAATAAAATAAAATCAAGAGGAATCCGAACCGTGAATTTCGATAATGAAAAATTCAGGGAGTGTCTCTATTTTATTATTGTTTCATATTTTGGGTATAGAAGGATCGACCTGGTACCCAAAAAACTTGGGACCTATGTTAGGTGAGCAAATTGATTTAGTTGGAGCCGAAAATGTTTCGGCTTTGCCGGATCAAAATGAATCTACTTCGATTTTTATTGGTAACTATTATACAAGTTTATCCTTTGATAGTATCGGAGAGTATTTCACTATATGTATTACTTTCTCTTGAATTATATCTATCTCTAATTTAATTGTTTTATTTAATAGATCAACAAAGTGATTCCTTAAATCCAATCGATTCTCTTTATCGATCAGATGCCCCCCAAAGTCGAAATGAATCTGGTGAACGTGATCGAGAACCTTTTGACGAAGTAGAAACGATTGAACCTAGACAATGGCCAGACAGGCCGGAAACTCTTCCAACTCAAGGAATTCCTTCAACTCTTTCAACGACTGCGAGATCTTTCCCTTCAAGGAGAGTGACGAATCCAACGACTTTGGCTCAACGAGATCCTTCAACACAAAGGTAGAAAAATAATTATATACTCTATTTAAATTACTTAAAATCCTATTAGGTCTCATAAAATTACTAATATCTATTATTTCTCTAAAGGTATCCAATAGTAACAGCACCTCCTCCTACTGCAGCTGTAGATGAAGTATTTTGTGATTTTGGACCTCTCCCATTGCAATCACTTTGCGAATGGCAAGATGGAAATGGTGCTTTGAAGTGGATTCCAGGAACTGGTCTTGGTACCAATTGGATGGGTGGACCATCGATTGATTCCACTACTGGTTCCATGGAAGGAGGGTGAGATTCCTAAAAAATGTTCAATCAAATTTTCTTAATTTAAAATAAGGACTCTGAAATTTGATTATTAAAGATTATTCTGAATAAAGATTATTTTATTACATTTATTTTATCAGATACGCTTTTCTGGAAACTTCTCATGTGCCACCCAAGGATTTAAAATTAAGAAGTCCAGGAGGCCTCTTACACAGTCCTCAACTAGGAAGTACAGGAGTGGCTGGATCCTGCTTCATGTTCAAATATGCAATGGATGGTTTGAGTTCAGCAGGCCTCAGAGTTCTTTTACACATGGGAGTTGATGAAAATTCAATAAAAAAAGAAAAAGCGGATGAAATTCCAATAGAAAGTGGAACCAAAACACCAAACACAACTATTCCAAGTAAACCCTTTGATAGTGGGGAGGAACGAGTTCTGTGGCATGCTCAATATTATGTTCTAGGAGTTTGGCAACAGGCCCAGATTCTATACACGTATCCTGAATTGCATTCGGTAACTAAGTTTCTTTTCAAATGGCAAATATCATAGATCGTCTGGTATTTATCTTTTTTTAAGTCTTTTGAATTCTTCTGAAATCCTTAAAAAAAACTTTTAAAAACTCACTTAAATGTTGTGAAATATTTGAAATCCTGTGCAATAGCTTAAAAATCCTTAAACTCTTTTGAATTCTCTTGAAATTCTTTAAAATTTAAAATTTTATTTAAAATCTCTGAAATTTTTTAGCTTATCATTGAAGGTGTTCCCGTGGATGGTGCCGATCCGTCAAGACTTTATCGTGGTTACATTGCTATTGATGACCTCGATCTTCAACCAGGTTCGACCTGCGTTGGATTTTGTAATTTTGCGGGAGGATTTTGCGATTGGACCAACGACGTTGAAGACGATTTCGATTGGACGATTGTAACTATTGAATGCCAATATTCTAATATGAAAAATGTAGCTAAGCTTAATAAGATTCCTAATAATAAAATTTCGTTGAATCCTTAAAGAGTAGAGGAAGCAGTGACCCAACAACAGGACCAGCGATGGACAGTTCCAGTGATCGAGCAACCGCAGGTGGATATGCTTATATCGCCTCCAGCTTTCCACGTCGACCTGGAGATGCAGCGAAACTCATCAGCGTCAATTTTCCCAGCACTGGACCAGAATCTCCAATGTGCATGCATTTTTGGTTCCACATGTTTGGTTCAGGAATCGGGAACCTGAAAATTCACCTACGCCACTATCGAAATTTGGACCCTCAATTGCAGGAAATTTGGAGTCTTAGCGGAAATGCAGGAAATGCTTGGTTTAAATCTGAGGTCACTGTCAGCTCCGTAGACGATTTCCAACTCATCTTCGAGGCTTCGGTAGGAAATACTGGAATGGGAGATATCGCTATTGATGAAATTACTTTCACGCCTGGCGCCTGTCCTGGTAAATAATTTTAAAAAATTATAGCTGTTTAATATTCTGAGATCTAATTTTGAATACTAGAATGTCATGCTGATTTAAAAAATTAAAAAAAGTTTTTTTAAAAATATTTTATGATGGGATACCTCTTTCTTTCAGCTTCACCACAAGTTGCAGCACCCAATCCAAGAGATTGCACTTTTGAAATCGACGAGTGCGACTGGGTAAATTCTAGAGACCCAGATCGAGTTGAATGGGAAAGAGTATCAAATTCGGTCTTGAGTCCTCGAAATCAGAGGAAACCTTACAGCAATGGTCACACAGTTAGTCGCCGAAATGAATATTTTCTAGGATTGGGACGTTCTAGAGGTGCTCGAATTAGTGGAGGTGGCACAGCTCAGTTCGTGAGCCGAGAGATGAAAGGATCTGATGAACCACTTTGTATCACTTTCTGGTGCTTCATGTTTGAATCTTTTATCGACTCAACTGGTCCTAGTTTAGGTAGGCTTCTGAAATTTAAAATTAAAAGGATTATAAATTAAAAACGCTTCATTTCTACTGAAGAATATTCTTCTTTTTAAATAGGAGTTCTTCGAGTTCTCATACAGTCCCTAGGCGAAACTTCTTCAGAAGCCACACCAATTTGGCAACTCTATAATAATCAAGGACCGACCTGGAACTTTGCACAAGCAAATATCAACGAACGAAAGGATTTTAATATCATATTCGAAGGCACTTGGGGACCTAACAGAGCAAGTGGCAGCATTGCGATTGATGACATCGCATTTTATACCGGAAACTGTACCGGTACTCATCAATTTCTTGAATTTACTAGATTATTTTTAAACAAATCGATTTTTACGAACTGATTTTATAAATTTCGAAATCTTTCCATTTAGTCAGACCAATAAGCGCAGTAGTGAAGAAAGAAGATTGCAGTTTCGAAAAAAGTTTATGTGGCTGGGAAAACAAAACTTCATCTGTGAATGATCGGACAGTAACTTGGCAAAGAGCATTCCTAACACATAGGCCTGCACAATTATTGGACAAGACGTTCGGGGCAACAGGAGACTTTGTATTCTTTGATATTTTTACCACCAATCAAAAGTCAGCTGAAGTCCAACTTTTATCGCCAGTGATTAACATTTCACCTGATGAAACTGCATTGTGTTTCACTTTCTGGTTTGCTGCCTTCGGTGTTGAGGAGTCCACGACTTTAAGAGTTATCAAAGTTTCTGTTGAAGGAGACAGAAATGGAAATGGAAATGACGACGAAGAAGATAGTGAGGATAAAGAATTGGTAGAAAATTACTTCATTGAAAGATTTACATTTTAATCATTTTGAGACTTCTGGCTACATGAATAGACTGTACTATTTATAGATTATGAAAAATATTAATTATTTTTCAGCTCTGGCAATTAACCGCGAAGGGTTTTAATAATATCAGACCTTCATGGACAGCAGCTCAAGTTACAATAGATGCAAGAGCTCCTTATCGTCTTATTTTAGAAGGGAGTGCGAGCAATGGAGGTTTCGCTATTGATGATATCAAGTTTCAACCTGAAGCTTGTGCCAGTAAGTCTTTAAATTTAAAAAAGCTATTAAATTCTTTCAATACAAGATTGAAGTAAAAATTAATTGAGAAAATTTTTCGTTTAAATTACAGCAAGGCCAGCAACAGCTCAACCAACGATTCTCGAATCCTAATCTAAATTGTTTGCAACAGTGATATTTAAAATTATTTCAACAATTTCTAATAGCGTTCAACTTGATGAGGAGTGAGGACTTAAGAATATAACTCTTATTTCTTATTTTAGCGACTTAATAGGAACATCGAATTAAAAGTTGTTACTCGTGTTGATCTAATTTTAATTAATTCTTATTCTATTGTAAAGGCGATTCATGAATTATTTTTGGAATTTAGATAGATAAATAAATATAGTACCAAATATGAATGAAAAATTTGTACAATCGATTAATTTTATCGATAAAATGCACTTTAAATTGTATGAAATGTCTTTGTGTTTTTTTTATCGTCGATCTACCTGTTGAAAGTAGTTCACATTGATTTTTTCGAGATGAATGTATAAACTAATCAAACTAAATAAATCACTGATAATTGATAATTAAACACATTTTGCAGAACTATATTTCATAACTAGCAATAAATCCATTAAAGTCATCCAAGTGATTTTTGTAATCACATCAAGAATTCCAAGCTCTTTCAAGTTTCAAAATTCAAATCCCAATTTTGACAACATTAGACATTAGCGACATTAGCACCATAGATAGGTTCCCGATTCAAAATCGAATTAAATCAATTCGATTTTGAGTCACGTGACAAAAATTGTCCAATGGTAGAATTTCTCTAACGGCAAGTTAACGCAAACGCAGATTTGATTGTCAAACCGTTTAAACTCTGTCAGAATTAAGATAATGATAATACATATGTACGGAGCGTAACGGCGGCCATTTTTGTGATACGGCACTTTCATACAACTCCGTTTTCGGTCAAATATTTACGGTGTTTACATATCTAACAATTGATTTGTAAACATCATGCGCGATAATTACAAGTGACTCACAAAAATAAAAAATTTCGCTAAAGTGAAATGGTGTTAACTGAAAAAATTCAAAGTGGTTCTTCGGAACTTTATGCTTGCGACGAGGATCGACAACCCCCTGAGGAAACGATGATTTTTTTGTGGATTTAAGAGAGTGTTCTCTGAAGATTATAATTGGATCTACGTTGTTAAAACGCCACGTGATATTTCAATCCCAGCTTTCTCCATGTAGATTTGCAAATTTTTTCGCTATCCAAACTTCTGCTTGAAAGTTCTACCCTCTGTGTTTCGATATGCAGGCGTATGTTTCAAAATCTGTGAAAATCTGCAATCTATTTTATGGCACTTTAACTAGTTGTTGAAAAGGAGATTGATAATTACCAATTGAATTTTATAAGTGGAACTGATTCAAAAAAATGGCTGCTACTTTCGACCAGTATGATAAGTCCAGGTAATTTATGTTTACACTTTATTGTTAACCTATAGCTTTTTCTCTGATGTTTTTTCCTTTTTCTTATTTACAATTGTTCACAATTCTGTGATGCAATTCAAGGACGCAGGCTTTTTATATTTTTGCATATTATAAAGTGATATTTTAAATTAAAAATGAGTTTACATCTTTTTACCAAGATTTTTGAGTTTTGATTGAGATTGTGTTTTATTGGACAAAGGGACTCACTGCTTTATGAATCATGATTCCATCGTCGAGGATAAGACTTTCAACTTATTTATAAATTAATAAAGGATATATCAAATTTTATAAATATGTAAAAATCTGAATTTTTCAGTTGGTATTTTGGAGCCATATCTAGACAAGATGCTTCGGATTTGCTCATGAGTGAAAAAGAAGGTGGAGTTTTTTTGGTACGAGATAGTAGATCTATCGTGGGTGATTTTGTACTTTGTGTGAAAGAAGACAGCAAAGTTAGTCACTACATCATTAACAAAATTCAACAAGGTGATCAAGTGCGATTTCGAATAGGAGAACAAATGTTTTCTGATCTTCCAAATCTCCTAGCATTTTATAAACTCCATTATCTCGACACCACACCACTCATTAGGCCAGCACCGAAGAAATCACACAGGGTAATCGCAAAGTACGATTTCGAGGGCAATGATTCTGAAGATCTGCCTTTCAGAAAAGGTAATATTAATTTTTTTAAAGCATTTCACACTTTTTTAAGGATTTCAAAAGAAATAAAAGGTTGTTAGTTCTAACTCATACCGATTTTATATGCAAACAGGGGAAATTTTAACCATCATTTCAAAGGACGAGGAGCAGTGGTGGACAGCGAGAAACAGTCTCGGACAAATTGGATCAGTACCAGTTCCCTACGTTCAAAAATACGATGAGGATGGTCATGTGGAAAATACACGACCCGAGAGCGGTGGAAGTTCCGGGTCGAATTCGAATCTAGGACCTTCAACGACGCAGCCAACTCATCCCGAATTTTCTGTGACTCCTACCAATCGCCGAATAAATATTCAACGGACACTGCCGGCCCTCGCAAAAGTAAAACAATCCAGGGTGCCAAATGCTTATGACAATACGGCTTTGAAGCTCGAAGTAGGGGACATTATAAAAGTAACAAAAACAAATATAAATGGACAGTGGGAAGGTGAACTCCACGGAAAAGTTGGCCATTTTCCCTTCACTCATGTTGAGTTCGTAGATAATGACCCCAGCGAGGAAGCGGAGGAAATTTAGCAAAACACCTCGTCCTAAAATATCCGCGATTTGCTTACCAGCATTACTTGAATCATTTCTACTGAGCGTTAGCTTCGCGAAAATAATTTTTTTGTGAATGAGCGTCATTGAAAAAAGAGAAAGATTATCGAAAAGACTAAACTGTGTGATCGAAATGTTAGTCAGCATAGTTTTGCAAACGCACACTGAATCACCAAGTAATATTAAGAGAGAGAGAGAGGGGGGGGGAGATATAATTGGAGAATATTTAACCAATTTTACATGGTCAAATGTGGTTATGTACGCAAATTGTCCTTTTATACTACTTCATGTTATGAATCATGAAAACTTTAGGGCATATTTGTAGGATTGTAAGGGAGAATGCAAACGTATACATACTAAATAATGAGTATTTTCTCATAATGGAAACGACATTAAGGGGTTGAGTTTTAAACTCAAAATTCGATTTCCTCATTTTATTAACTAATATTATAATTAGTTTTTTTTTCGCCCTATATATCTACTTTTTTTAGAAATAGGAACGTGTCTATAGAGTGAACACAATTTTGATTTGTATAATTTTTCTTCAAAACGATTAATTCGAAACCTAATTTCAGTGAAAAAATATCCAATTATACTATTTGTTAAGTAAAATCAAGAAATCGAATTTTGAGATTAGAACTTAGATCCAATGCCCTTAATGAACTCTAATAATTTTTTACAATAAATTTAAACAAATAGTTTCTTGTAAAGAATTAATAGACTATAAAAAATACATATTATCCAGTATGCACTGGTAATCGGTATGTATTACTCTCCCCTAACTAATAATTATAATCGTATTTTATTTTTGCTAAATTTCGATACTCGAATTGACGAGGCAGCTGATTTGAGTTATGCACACCCAACGTAAAGAGTGAGTTTTTGATGCTTCCGCAAAGATCATTTGTAGATCTTCAGAGAAAACACAATATTAGGATTAGAGAAACATTCATATCAGTACATGTGCAGGATATTATTTTCGTGATCTTGAAGCAGCTATGGACTTTTTTGAAAAAAGCAGATAGTTATTTTGGCAGCATTTAAATAAGATTTTAGCCATATTGTATAAAGCAATGGAAGTGAAGGTGCCATTATGTACATTTTTTTATTATTAATTATTGAGGGTCGCGAAATATGATCTGAAAAGCCAAATCACCAAATAAAAGTTTTACGAGAGAGGTAGAAAATACAAAAAGTCTCTGGCTCTTTGCTTTTTCAATCTCTCTAATTTATATGTTAAAGCATAATTGTACATTAATTTAACTGTCAAGTTTAATTAATTATCAACGACAGTTGTATTATACAAATCTGCCGTTTGCATTTCGTGTATTCAGTATAGTAAATTAGGAATTATTTGTGTGATGTATAATTGTATACGTAAAAAAGATAAACAGTGTATGATCATTAGGACAATGTATATTTTTCTAAGCATGGATTTCTTTTTATAGCAAATCGAGTTCATTAACAATTGATCGATATTATAAAATATCCGTTAGGTAAGTAATTGTCTTGTAATATCCGATATACTATTGTAACGGATTTCTCGTTTATCGCGTACAATAAATAATAAAAAGTACAGTAATGTAAACTGTAGTATTTCTCTCCGCTGTGCAAAATTAGATTGTTCACAAAAAACTGAACACTCCATGGTTTCAAAAATAAAATGCAATATTAGAGCGTCCTCTTGTAAAAAGAAAAGGGAATTAAAAAATATCTACAATAGTCGCGGTACTTGATTTGGTACGCGCGCTGATTCTGACTAAGAGAACAATAATAAAAATATAAAGAAAACGGATATCCACGCAGAATCGTTATGTGTTCAAGTGTATACAATGCTCCATGCATGATTCCATTCCGCCTTTGACAAATCAGAATATTGTAAGAATTACACTATAAAAACATATGTACATGAAATAAACGACTATTGACTCGTAAAATACTTTGTTTTTCTTTTTTAACCAACACCTCATTTCCCTGCTCTGAACATAATTTTTATCGAGCTAACTGCGTGATTAAAGCTGCACACATTTCGAAAAATTCCATTGTGTGGTGACCTGTGGCTTGAGGTGGAGGAAGTGTTGGATCTAAAAAAAAAGAGAAATAAGCAAGTTCTTAAAATTCGAAAATTTTAGTTTATACAAAATTTCAGTCATCATAGATTGTCACCTATTAACCTAGTTTGAATTTATTTACAATAAAATGCTTTAATTTTTTACCTTTCAACATAATGTCTTCAGTTTCTTCGCTAGAAAGAGATTTGAAGTCTAGGAGATAACTTTTGAAATCTACTTGGTACAGCTGGAGAGACATTTTACTGTATCTATCCGTAACTTTATTTTTCTGACGAACTCTCACACTGTATGCGTTTATTATTTTCCATTCCTGTAATAAAAAAATTACAAGACATAACATTAATAAAATTGATAAAACCAACCAAATTGAAACTGTATTTACGAATTAAAAAAACAAAATATATATACTTACGAAATCGAGAGCTTTCATGGCCCTGTACACTTCATTCATGATGTCATTAGGTTTAGATTGAGACCTTATACCTAAATGCCACTTGGCTCTCTTGACAGGAGTGTTTCTATTTCCAGGATAATGAGGTGGAGCACTGCCTTGTGAACCTTGACGCTCGCGGAAAGCTAAATAAAAATTAGCTAAATGAGGTTAAGCTTAAACTAGTTTAATATTTTTAAATCTGCTTTTTGATCTCGAATATTGAAACAAAACATTTTTTACGAAGCTTACGAGCAATTCTTTCAGGATGAGGTCGCACAGGACTATTATTTGAATCGCTGGGACTGAATGCGACCGGAGGAGGGCTCGAAGCAACGTAGAAGTCTTTCAACTCTGCTTTCGCAGCTTCGTCTGCAATTCTTTTGTTGTCTATAATAAGATGATAAGCTATGGCCAATTGATCGTGAGGATCACAACTGAGCAACGCAGAGTGGACTTCTGAATCCTTGACATTGAATTTCTCACAAACTTCGTTCACTGCGTCAGTGTCGATCACAGATGAATCTTGCTCGACGGGAGAGGGAAATAAATACGTGGGTAGATCTTTTTGGAACCACTCGTGCTTCCTGAAATCATGAAAATGAGATTATTTGATCTTTCGGAAATTAAATTTGAATTATTTAAGTAAATTAAAAATTACACGTACTTAATGTCGTCTATAGTAGCACGTTTCATTGGATCCACTTGCAACATGTGACAAAGCAGACTCACCACTGTCTTGTTCAAATACTCCGGAATAGGAAAAATACCAGCTAAAAATTTAGAATGTATTTTAAAAGATTTTATCAAACGAATATTATAATTATATATTTTTGACATCTCGCCGTTTTCGCAAACATGTGATTATAATATTTGTTTAGTAAAATGAAGGTATCGAATTTTGAAGTTAGAATTTAACACCCTTAACTGCCCTTAAAATTACTCACATTTAATTTTCCGGAACAGTGTAGGGACATGTTCGTCATCGAATGGCAGGGTTCCACATAAAAGTGCATACAAAATAACGCCACAAGACCAAATATCAACTTCAGGACCAGCGTACAATTTACCAGAAATAACTTCTGGCGCAGCATAATTAGGCGATCCGCATGAAGTTCTCAGGAATTCTCCATCCATCATCATATTAGACAAGCCTTAAAAAACATTTTATAATAATAAAAATTATCATTTAAAAGCCGAACTTTATCAGTAAATGAAATATAATGTGAAAAAATTTACCGAAGTCTGCAATCTTCACATGCAAATTGTGATCAAGGAGAAGATTTTCAGGTTTCAAGTCGCGATGAACGATCATGTGACGATGACAATAATCTACTCCAGAAATTATTTGTTGAAAAAATCTCCTGGCTTCATATTCTTTTAGTTTTCCGTGCTTCACGATATAATCAAACAATTCACCACCAGAAACATATTCCATTATCATAAAAATATCCGTTGGAGTACTGATGACTTGATATCTAATTTAATGAAATAAAAACTAAATTTACATATTCAACACAAAATACAGATTAAAAAATTTATCTTTAAAATTTCGACAGCAGTTATTGTAATTTTGAAATCAGAAGGTAAACATTTTGCATGACTCACAGTTTAATTATATGTGGATGTCTGAATAATTTGAGATTTTGAATCTCTCGTCGAATTTTCCCAACGACATCTAGACTCTTAATTTTTTGACGATTGAGAATCTTTACCGCAACTTTGTGCTTTGTAAGCACATGTTCTCCAACTATAAAGGAAAAAATGAAATATTTTAGGATTATTGGATATTACGCATTACATTTTAAGAAAAAAATACTTGCTTTTCACTTTGCCAAAAGTGCCAACACCCAGAGTTTGTCCTAACGTGTAATGTCCGATTTTGACGATTGGCTGAACCTGGCCTGCTTGAATTTTTTCTGTCATTTTTGAATTTGCTTTAAAACGAACAAATGATTTAATAACAGTCAATCTCCGCCATAATGGAAATACTACTTTTCAACTTTCAATGAAGTTCAGATTAATGTTTTCAAAGCTAATCAAATAGAGGTTAAGGTGTCATACAAGCAAAACAGTTAAAGAATGTTGTTTTCATCAAAACCAATCCACTTTATTGTCAATAATTGTCAAATGTCTAAATAAAACAGGCTACAGTATCCAGAGAAATGCTTCGAAAGACTCGGAACTAAAATTTGACTTTACATAACTTAATTATTCTGCACTATTATAAATGAGAAGGGAAACTCATTAAACTATTTATATCTTCTAATTAAATAAACAAATCACCATGTAATTTACGTTCTCAGGAGACTTGGAATTTTCACTTTGTCTTTTCTCATGAAGTAAAAAATGAATACTAAAAGCTTTGAGTCTATCACTTCGTGAGAAAATGTTAATTACTATTAGAACCACATTAGAACTTTATTTACATGCTTTTTCACTCCTCCTTCTACTTTCTTAATACTTCCAGACTTCTCAGATTGTGGACAATTACAGTCAATAAAGAATAAAGAATAAAGATAAACTCATTAACGCGTCATAAACAACGTAAACAACGAACGGATTGGACCAGATTGTTAGATACTTAGGTAATGCGCATGCGTCGGTCAACGCATCGTATTGGTTATATTTGAAAATATTTGAAAAAGTTGTAAAATAAAAGATAATATTTTTCATAATATGCGGAAAATCATAAAATCACTATATCAATTACATAAATATTTGTATTAATCAATGAACTAACATTTTTATTATAAAATTTTTAGTATTTCAAAAATTCTGGCGAAATATGACCAATAAGGAATGTCACCTGACGTATGCGCATTACCAATTGACATTTCTGAGTGGTGACAGCTGGTGACAGATTTTTGGATTTTTAGATGACAAGAAGCACTTGGAAGCACTGTTCTTAACCTCAAAAATGAAAATGACAAAACCAGCATGTTTCTCATTTTTTTCTTTATAGTCTATTCCTTTCATTTCTTAAATTTATTGTCACCAAAAAAGTGAATTGAGCCCTACAGTTAAAATTATTGAAGAATCAGCTTCCTTTATTGTACTCCTTTACCATTTACTTGATTTCCTTATTCTTGGACCTGATCGACTATGATCGACCTAAACCTAATGCTTGAGAAAAATCAGTTGAGCAATTACAAGAATTTTCATAAGGTGATAAGAGTCAAAAATCATGATAAAAATACTTCACTTCTACAACGTAAATTTATAAACTTATTTACTACAATTATTTATTCTCTTATTCATGTAGATGTCATAATCAGGAAGTGTCATAATGGTCATAATAAACACGTGACTAGCTGCACGTGAAGTTTTTAATTCTGTTTTCTAGTAAACATCTTTAAATCTAAATAGAAAGATTTTGTGAGATTCAGATTCACGTTTTTAGATTTTTACTGCTATTTACCGTATTTTTATAGTATATATATTTATTAAGATTCAATAATTCTTATTAATTATCTAATATATAGTTAATAAAACAGAATTAGCCAGTTATATATTCATCGATTAGTTTTTGAATATATCTCATTTTTATATTTACTCTTGATTATGCTTTATAAATAAATAATTATAGCAACATTAAAAAAAATACTTTATTGATAAACTTAGTTATACAGTAAGAATTTTATATCATATGCTTTATTTGTTGTTTGATTACAAAAGGGAGAATCTCAGAATCCTCGTGTCGACGCAAGTACATATCAATTGCTCTTAATAAAATGAATCAAATCATTATAGGACAGGTCGTACGGAAGCAGTATGAATGGACTTTGACCGAGAGGCATAGGAGACACATTTCACATTATAAGTGAACTTGCCAGCTCGTGCCAAAGTCTTTTGTAATTTCAACGTATTCAACTTACCAGTAATAGGAGTTGCTTCTAATTTTTCTAGTTTTTTACAAAATAGTATCGAGAATGTCTGAAAACGTGAGTCCTGTTAAGTATTTTCTGAGTGGAGGATGCGGAGGAATCTGTACGATTATTACCGGTCATCCGCTTGACACAATAAAAGTGAGGTTATATTTTATTATTCATTTATCTTAAAATTATTTATTATAATAGCTTTCATTTAACTCTTACTAAAATGTCATCAGCACGCTAGAGCACGCTCCTTTGTCAATCATTTGAGCTTATAATCAGTTTTTAAAATCTTATGTTAAAATATCTTATTCTTTATAAAAACTGCTTCTATACTCCGGAAATTAAAATTTCTTGAAATCCTTTTAGATGTCTTGATATCTTTGAAATCTTGAGGAATCTCTTGAATATTCTTAAATCCTTTGAAATACTTTAAAATATTTTCAAATTACTTGAAAATCTTGAAAAGTATTTTGAATTTTGTTGAAATTCCTTTAAAATTTCTTAAAATCAGTTAGTTTATGAATTTATTATATTTAATTTTATATTTATATTTTTATTAGGTGCGACTTCAAACAATGCCTAGACCAGGTCCAAATGAATCTCCTCTGTATAAAGGGACCTTGGACTGTGCTAAAAAGACTATTGCTAAAGAGGGATTTAGCGGGTTATACAAAGGTATATTTTTACGAATCGTCCTTTAGACTTTTTGTGAAGTTCTGACTTCAAAATTCGAATTCTTCATTTTACTTGACATATATTATAAATAGATATTTTTTCACTCTGTAGCGCTATTCTCTTTTTAAATATAAATATGCGTATAAAGCGAAAAAGTGTATAATTTAATACCTTTTTTGTAAAATCAAAAGATAGGATTTTAAAACACAAAAAATGTTAATAATTTTGCGCTCTGTAGGCAAAATTCGATTTTAAAAAAGAGTGGCGCTATGGAGAGAAAAAGTATTTAATTATTATTTATAGCTAATAATTAATATTTAATTTCTTTTATTCGTATAGGTATGGCAGCACCACTCTGTGGTGTAGCTCCAATATTCGCGATGAGCTTTCTGGGCTATGGACTAGGAAAAAAATTGCAACAAAAAACTCCAGAAGAAAAACTTACACTCCCACAGTTGTTTTACGCTGGGGCCTTTAGCGGAATTTTCACGACATTAATCATGGCACCAGGAGAGCGAATCAAGTGTCTTTTGCAAATTCAACATGGAGAAGCGAAACCAAAGTACAATGGACCAGTAGATGTTATGAAACAACTCTACAAAGAAGGAGGAATGCGTAGTATCTACAAAGGAACTTGCGCCACTCTTCTAAGAGGTAAAAATCCCAAATCTTATCTAAAATTTAAAAAATAAAAAATAAATTTAAAAAGAATTTCAAAAATTTCAAAAGTATTAATAGAAATTAATAGATTTCAAGAGATTGAACAAATGTTAAAGAATTCGAACAATTTTCAAAGAAATATTAGAAGGCTTTGAGAGATTTCAAGGGATTTTAATATTTCAACACATTTTAAAAAATTTTTCAAAAGATATAAAAGACATCCAAAAAGATTTTGAGTTATTTCTAAAGATTGCAAACAATTTTATTTTTATGATAGGAATTAATATTCCAAGTTCTTCAATTTTATTTTTATTTTACTCTTTATTATCAATATAGAGTTGTACACTGCTATTCCAAAATTACAAACACACACTAGCAGGAAATAATTATCTAATATTATTCTCCTCATAGTCCGGTACTTTGGTAGACTTGCGGAAATTTTTCCTCTTAAATCTTTTGCACTGAAGTCCTCCTTTACGTAACGCATGAAAAACTCCCCAATTCTGTATAGACTTTGGTGTGAAACACCTCGGAGTCGTTTCTCGAGTCTTGTTTACCTGGAATTATTCATAATTAATTAGTTTAGCATTTATATTAATCCTCATTTTTGAAAAATTATAAAAGGAGGCTAATAAGGATTACCAAATGGGGATTCCAGTTGGCCATCGCACAAGTACAATCCCATGGATTTCCGTCTAACCTCAGATTCTGAATTTGCGGTTGTTTATTCAGAGTTCGTAGACCTTTGAAAAAATCATTTGGCAAAGAAGTCAGTCTGTTTTTACTCAAAATTATTTCCTTGAGACTCTTCTGCTGTTGAAGACTGAAAAGACCAGGCGGGACGTATTCCAAATCATTATAGGACAAGTCGATCCGGTTTACGTTCTCTAAACCGTAAAAGGCATCCATCGATATTTGTCGAATGTGGCAATGACTCAGGTCCAAATCAATAAGTTTGACTAAGTCAATAAAGACGTCGAATTCTATATTCGAAATATTTCCCTGCATATTTAACTCCAGAAGGTTAGGCATTCCTTGCAAAATAAAGCGTTCGAGGTTTGGAATTTCGACATTGAAAAGGTGAAGGACTTTCAACTCTCGTAAACCTAGAAGAGAATTCTTTTGAAGCTTTAATTTTGCTCCCTCGCCTCCGATATAAAGTTTCAGAGTCCTGTTCATTATTTCGAAAGTGCTGAAAAATTAAGTCGATAGTAATTCTCTAAGTCGTTCAGTGCGTGTATAACATTTCAGTTCTATTTTAGAAATGAGTAGCTATACAAAGCGAAAAATATCTACCAATAATATTTGTTAAATAAAATGAAGAAAATACCTGGGAAAAATCGATTCGAATGGATTTTCTCTAAAATCGGCGACTTGCAGAGCCGGGAATGGTGGGAAAGAGAGTTCCGATAAGAAAGTCAGATTATTTCCACTCAAATCAAGTTGTTCAAGCAGCAGCAGACCAGCGAGATCAACACTGTTGAGTGTCAATAATTGATTTTCAGCCAAAGACAATTTTTTCAAATTCGGAGTCCCGTAGAAACAGAATTCAGGAATGACTTTTAAATCATTTTTTTCCAGGGAGAGATACATTAAATTATCTAATCCGTCAAACATGTGCCAGGAAATGTCCTTGAGTGCACAATCGTATACTCTCAAATGAGTCAATGTACTTAATCCTGTAAAAAGTCCACCAGTCTCGGTGCGGCCTTCCACTTCTTGTTTATAGACATCATAGGGGAGTATTTCTTTATCATCGTTACTTTCGCCCACTTGTTGACTCAAAAAAATCAGTCGGTGTCCAGCCAGATTGCTACCCTTCGTGATTGTTAATCCAGTAGTTGAAGATTCTTCAGGTGGAATTGCGGGCTTCACGACTAGATTTGCTTTGTTTTTATTTGTTAGACTTAGACTTGTTAATGTAACTCGCTCGAGGTTTAAGTATAAAAGTGTCATTGCTAAGGGAAGCAGAGTATCTGCAGATAAAATGATGCCTCCTTTTTTTTGGGGCTTTGCTGCTTTCTTGGTTGAATTATCTCGTTCCATTCCTTGAATTTCGAGAGATATTAGGTCTTGGAATCTTTCAAGGTCAGAAGATCGAAGGACGATGTCCGCTTCTCCATTTCCTGATTCTAAAATTGTGAAAACCTAGAAGATGTGAAGGTGGTTTGATTACTTTTCGAAAAACAAATTAGTACAGGGAAAGCTTCAACAAAAAGGATTATTAAAAAATAATTAAAACAGATACTATAAATTAGAAATGAATCTACTAATCTTGAAATATGAAATATGTCAAGAAATTGTTGAACCTGTATATCAGTAGGAAGTTTGGCCAGAAGTTCTTCCGGATTGTCTGATAGGATACAAGTGGCGACTTTGAGAAGTTCATTGGCATAGACAGGATCAAGTTCCTTCTCGTACTGACCCTCCAAAGCCTGTTCCCAAAAAATAGATTATTTCGTGAAACCAGTGATGTCGATTCCATTCGTACCTGATTCTGCGAAGTTTGATCAAGCCATTGGTGAAGCGGCAAGTCAGCGAATTTGAGAATCTGGCAGGAGCAGCCCTGTGGACATTTTATTTCCCACACGCCACCGATATCAACTACTTGTGCTGCATACTGTTCCTAATCGACACATGCAGTAAACACAGAATTTAATTGAATTCCCACTAATGAAAAAACCTCAATTCGCTTCTTCCAAAAATCTACGTTTAGATACATTTAAGAAAAAAATTTGGAAATTTAACTGATGGAAAGATTGATCTTAACTTGAAAAAAAACTGTTATAATTTTCTATTTTATATAGAAATTTTTTAAAATGATTTATTAATTGTAATTTAATTTTTAATTTAATAATTTGAATTAATCAATAATTTTGTTTATGAATTGACTTATTTATGAGATTTCATTTAAAGGCAGAGAGTATTCTAAGAATAAAATTTCACTTACGCGACATACCAGGATAAAAAGAACGAAGACAAATTGAAGGAAGGCCATAGTATTTTATAAATTTCCTCAGTTAAAAGACAACTTTTATGACACTGATTAATAAGCTGGCCAACAAGAAACTGAGTTTTGTTGAAGCTTATCTGTCTGCCTTGGTGGCTCCTATCAAACAGGATGTCAACTATCTATCAACCCACACGCGTTACTCTCTATTATTAATTCCTGGGCAAAACACTATGACAATTTGTTTTTTGACTGATTTTATTTTTTGTAGACATGCCAGCTTCGGGGATGTATTTCATGACTTATGAAGGACTTCAGAGGCTGATGACTCCTGAGGACGGAAAACTTGGTTTAGTGTCAACGATATTCGCCGGAGGGTTTGCAGGAATTGCGAACTGGATTATTGGAATGCCCCCTGATGTTTTAAAAAGCAGACTGCAAACAGGTAAATTATAGGGAAAATAAAAATCTAATTAAATTCTTTATCCACTTCAATCATATTAGAACTTAAATAGATATCAGCTTGATTCTAAATAATTATTAAAAGGCTTTGCTAATTTTAATCTTTTTGTTTTAGCACCTGAGGGGATGTACAAACGAGGAGTTCGAGATGTCTTCGTACATTTAATGAAAGAAGAAGGAGCTCTCGCCCTTTACAAAGGAGTTGTGCCCGTAATGCTTCGAGCGTTTCCGGCGAATGCTGCGTGTTTCCTCGGTTTCGAAATGTCTATGAGATTTTTAAATTGGACAGCACCCAATTTGTAAATACTAACTAGTTTACAAATAGGGGAAATATTTTCTCCTTCCTTAAAGAAAAAAGAGCTTTTAGGTTTGAATGACTTAGTTTTATTTTTTTTTCTTTATTTTTTTGAAAGCTAATGTCTTTCAAACTTGGAAGTTTTAGAATATTGATGATTTCAAAATCAGAATGCTTCCAAATTTAAATTCTTTTGAATGGTATTTTCTCCAATTCTGGATCTCAAGAATTTACAACATAAATGAAAGTTGCTTTATTGGAATACCTGGAATTAAAATTATTCTAAGCAACTATTGGTGATCGGATTTTTTTCCTAGAACTTTACTCAGCACAACGAATTTCTATTACACAAGTATGAAAGTACTGGAAAGTATACATAGTTTTACACAATCAAATGTTTATCTAATGTTGGAGATTGAAGTATATAAACTTGCCATTACATGACTGTAAACGTTTGTCACGGGATCAAAAATAGCTTTTTTCGTTTACTCTATAGAATAATTTAATGAAGTACTAATTTTTCCATGAAAGAGCTTTTAAAAGTGAAGGCGTTTACAACTTGAATTATGGCAAAGAAAAAATTTTATAAAACGGTTGAGAAATTGTACAACTTAGCCCAAGTTTGTTGTTATTCGTTTTATATTACTTTTTTCATGAATTCAATGAATTCAAATTAGGTATCACATATTTGTATGTAACTAGCTTTAAAATACAATTTATTGGTAGAAAGAATAATGTGAATAGTAACAATTTAATACTTAATGTCATAATATTTTATGCATGTTTTATGAAAGTAAAGAATGAATTTTGTACTGAGTTGTTTTATTTCCCAAATCATTTGCTCAGAATCTACTTATTTATTTAAGGACTTGAGAAAATAAAAACATTCTTTGTAATATATCGTGTTTTATTTAATATAACGTTAAGTATTTACATTTTTAGCGTATAATAGACATTACTCATGCATTTGAATTTAATGGAATGTTTTTTTCTCTTAATGGAGTTGGAACCAAGCTTTAACATAAAAATACGATTTCTTCATTTTACTTGATAAATATTATAACAGAATTATATTAAGATAATTTTGCTAAAACATAATACATATACAAAGCAAAAAGATTAGTGAGTAAAATGGGGAATTCAATTTTGAAGTTATAATTTGGATCCAATACCCTTAAAATGGTTTATTATTTATTTATTTTATTCCTCCCAATCGTCATTATCGGGTTGTGAATCCCCTTCACTCGTTGCAGAGTTTCGATCAGAAACCTCGCTGGGTTTCGGAGGTGGAGGAATCATACTAGACATTCGTTCAAAAGCATTCATTGCCGATCCAGCGATTCCTTTCCTTCTCATTGCCAGTTTAGCATGAAGATCATCCATCAAATCTCCTCCAACAGAAGCTGAAGCAAATCGATCGTTCGCCTTTGCTGCAGTAAGTGTGGGACGAAGTTTGGCTCTTCCAACTCCACCAGCATTCCGAATAGCTTCCATTAAATTCGTACGATCATCAGCAGGTGGGGGTTTCGGAGGCCTTAAGGAAGTTTGTTTCTTCTCTGATGGCTTAGATTCTTCAGTTGGAATTTTAGGCGGCGGTGGAGGAGGTGGAGGCGGAGGTGGTGGAGGCGGCGGACCTTGCACCTGAACTTGTGAAGGCATCGGAGATTGTTTCTCAAGATTCTGACTCAAAGCAGGCGGAGGAGGTGGAGGAGCAACGACCTCTGGAGGAGCAGTTTTACTCTCTGAGAAATTCGGTAGACTCTGGACAGTTTGTTCAGAAACTGAAGGAAAGTTTACTTCTTCTGTGAACGAAACTGGAGTTGGTAGATCTAATCGAACTGTTGGAGTTACTGCTGCTGAAGATGGTGCAATTGGATTCTGGGAGTTGAGATCCAAGATGAATCTTTCGTCCTCTACGATTCCCGGAAGGTCTGGAAGAGTCAGGGGTACGTTTATTTGAGGAACCTGCGAAGAGAAAAAATTGTATTAGTTTACATACGAAGAGATACGATTTTAAGATATTCAGGGAATTTCAAAGGATTTCGAAAAGACTTAAAGGGTTCCAAAAGATTTAAACTGATTTTAGAGAATCTTAAAATATTTGAATGGATTTAATTTGATTTTAAGGCATTTCATGGGATTTTAAAAAGAGTTGAAAAGAGTTTAAGTATATTTAAGATAGATAGATAGAGTTTCTGGTGAGTTTACCTCTCCTAAAGTGGGTGCGTATAGATAAGAAGAAGGCGACTCCACTTCGGAAGATTTCCAGGGTTGAAGTATGGAGTCAGGAGCGTCTTCGAGTTCATTATCGTTAGTTTGATTCGCTGAATGGGAAGCTTCTTTCGATTTTGAACTATTGAAGAGCATAAGAGCACTGATAGAAGAAGCTCCAGGAATTATCCGACCTTGATTGACTCCTTCGGTGATACGCTTGTAGGGTTTTGATTTCACATAGTAGAATTGTAGTTTTTCTTGGATGTTGATATTCGCTGCGTACTGTCCATTTTCGGTTTTACTACCAGCTGTTAAATGCATATCGAGTGTATCAGCGATTGTAACTGGACTTTTGTATATAGAAGGTAGAGGCTCTATCTTTGGATTTGCTTTCCAGATTGATGTGTATTCCTTGTAGATGTGACTGGCAGGATATTTTGCTGCCGAGTACATCTTTACTGCTTTTAAACTCAAGTTTGTTTGGAGGTATTCCATTTGACACTGAACCTTCTCTGCTCTATTTTTAATTGTATCGAGTCTAAAGCATAAAGAATTATTGTTTATGTAAATCGCAATGAAAATTAAGTTTGGAAAAAGGGAAACATAACTAGGGAAAACGAACCTTGCTCCATTATCAGCTATTCTGGTATTTATGCAATCAAAAATGTGAGACACAGCTGATTCCAAATTGTCTAAAGCTTCGGCTATTTGAATAATCGTTTCTTCATGCCTCAAATCTTGAGGAATCACACCTAAAAATGTAAAAAAGTCATATTCATTGCATAATTAAGTAGCAATGATTTTTAAAAAAGTTTGTTTCTTATTTACTTACCAATTTCTATTCGTTCTGGCATTTTAAATATATATTATTTACACTTTTCATTAAATTATTGTATTATTATGTTCATTAAAAATTAATCTTTAACATGAAGGGCAGTTATTTTTACACCCAGTTTAATCAATTACATTTTATTTGATAGAAGAAAGTCCTTTTTTTATGTACATACTTCGGTAAATAAATAATAAAGTTTGACAGTTTTATGCAGGTTTAGGTTGCTTCAGGTTAGGATAAGTCGGTATTTCCGAATCGTCAACATCAACCAATTAGAGCAGAGCGCGGTAATATTTAAAGTTTGAATAGTTTATTAAATATCATACATAAGTACTATAAAGAATGCCTAATTAATAATAGAAATTGCAAACTCGTCTTGATTAGAATTGAAGAAATATTGCAGAAATTTAAAACAACAATTTATTACATTAAACGTACGTACGTATACTTCTTAATTATAATTAATAACACCGTACATTCTATATTTTCCCTAATTTTTTACAACTGTGCGTGAACTTTTCTGAAAACGTGTGCGTCATTTAAGTAAGTTGTAATGTATTCTGGAAGCTCTCGGTGATTTACAATTTCAAGAAATAGATCAAACGCAACAATGATTTTTTTTCTCGCACTAGAACTATTTCCATATTCTTTGATTAAATCCGCGACGATATTCGAAGAACAGGAATAAATAAATTCTCTCGTAATACGCTGGTCTCGATTTTCAATACTAGCTCCGTGACGGATCCACTGCCAAATTTGTGCTCTCGAAATTTCTGCAGTTGCAGAATCTTCAACAGATCCTTTGTAAGGAAAACATCCCCTGCCTTCGAGCCAATTATAAATGAAAAGAATGGCGACAGAAATGTTGTGAAGTACACCATCCATTGTTACACCTCCTTTTGGCATTTTTAGCAGATCCTCTCCCGTTATTAGATCGTTTTTACCCAAATAAGAAATTTGATTGGGTCGATTTCCAGTCTGATCTTTCCATAATTTATTTATGTGGCTTACCTGCAGAGATAGAAGATTTATTAGTATCTAAATAAAATATTTATAAAGCAGAATTTTGAGGATAGAATTTGGTTTGAACATTCTTAAAAGCATTCCAAACTAATTCATTCAAATGAGAGATTTGTCAAACTTACAAGTCCTAAATCGAAGACCATAAACCCATCGACTCCAATTTTGATTTCAGCCAACTTTCCTTCGCAAACACTTTCTACTACTTCCCTATAATCCTGAGAATCAATTTTCTCAGGTAATAATTTCGCTGCCATTCCTCCAGTAGCATGTGCATTTCTTCTATGACAAGTTCTCACAACCAGTTCCATATACTTTTTCAAAAAATGTTTACTCATATTAACATATTTGTTTCTATCGGGTAAAAGGAAGGCCGGATCGTTTCCAAATTTGACAATAACCGAAGCTGAATAATCCCAGATTCCACAATTCAAACCGAGAGAGTGATCCTTGAGCTCATACAAAATTTGGTCCATTTCGAAAGAAGATAAAATATCTTCTATCAGGACGCAAGCTTTTATTGTACCATAGGGTATTCCAAGTTTAGATTGACTCCAAGTGAAGATTTCGTTCCATAATTTAGCTTCTGACGATCCTTGGATTTTCGAAAGATAGAAAAATGGTCCACATTCTTGTTGAGATAATAAGAGGCCATTATGGAAAATAATAAGACCGAAATCTAAAAAAGGTCCTGGAATTTCCCTGCCATTTATACTTAAGTTGTGTTCCAAAATATTCCAAGCTCTGGGACGAAACATTAAGATTGGTAGCTTCAAAATTGGTGGGATATTGGGAAGCTTATTGTGAACTGCTTGATAAATATTGTAAAGTCCTGAAATTTGGTTTCTCCAGGTTGGGCAGTGTCCATCGTCAAAATCCACTTGGATTCCTTGAACTTCTGCTTGTAAAGCCGATGTGAAGTGCTCGAAATTACTAGGTGAGACATCTCCCAAGTCCAGGTGACGATTTTGAAGTCGGCTATCTGGAAAGGTCATAAGGTCAGAAATGTATAAATTGACTGATAATATTTAAAAAAGTGAAATATACTCACTAACAGGTGAGACTTTCCAGTCTAATTTTGTAATTCCAGTTTTCAAAAATTCAGGTATACTTGGTTTTTTAGCTAATTCGTATTTCCTCGAATATCTCGTAGTGTAGAGTTCATCGACTTTAGATTGAAATTCGAGGTTAAGATGAATAAGAAATTTTATAGCATCGTCGGTGAATAAAGTCTTGAATTCATCTTGGAGACCTTTTGGTGCTGGATTTATATACACGTTGTGAACTAAATTATTTATTAAAGACATAGCGGTGATCTTAAATAAAATTATGTGAAAGTCACTGACATTGATTGCAAGTGTTATGTTTATGAGACTAAAAGAACGAGTTGAGTTCTCGACTTGAGATAAGATAAGATATGTTTAAGCTGGCTGAAGGAATAAACACATAATACTACGCACAATGTATGATGATGCAAACATTGTTTCGTTTGTTTGTAATCAATTATAATATTTTTAAAAAGAATCTTGCAAAACGCACTTTGTTTTCAAATATTTATGATTTTAAGATTTAATTTATTTAAATTAATTTATTTAAATATTCTAATTATGTTCCTCTAATTTCTTTGTATTTCTTTGCCTAAAATTCATAATCGGTTTGACAAGTCTTTCGCATTTTCTCTCCCATTAGCAATTCGAGATCCAAACTGAAAAGCTCTCTTAGGAAAATTAGCAGCATTTTTCAGATTTAGTTTTTTGGCTACTAGTCGTAAAAGTAGCTTATCACCCAAACCACAAGGCATTTCGTCTGTTGGAGAGCATCTAAATAGAATAAATTATTTTGACACTAGATTTATAATTTATAAGATTTATATAATATTTATAAGATTTATAGATAATAGATTTATAAGAAGTTAAAATTGCAGGACTCACCTTTCCCAAGGAGGCAAACTTTGAACAAACTCAACGAGATCTTCATCCAAATAAGGATACCGAGCCTGTTTTCCATGATCAGAAGTCACTCTATCATCTCGACCTAAATTTCTTTCAGAGATTCTATTTAACTCTAATTTCAATTCTTCAGTGAGAACTTCCCATCCCTTGTGTTTTAACATCGTTCTGTGTCTCATGTATCCTCCAAATAGTTCATCAGCACCCATTCCGAGTAGAAGAATTCTAGAGGGAGAATCATAAATTTCTCCTTTTAAAAATCCAATTCCTCGACTTGCGAACCAAAGAGCACAACCTAAGCTTTCATCAAGAATTGTTCCGAGCGGATAAACTAAATCAGAAATGTGGGAGGTTCGATAGGCATTTAATTCTTCCTGCGATATATTCACCTACAAGGGGTATTAAAATCTGATAAAAACATATTAGAAGAGATATTCTTTTTACAAAAATCGTTACAAAAATTGCGAAGAAAGTTTTTCCGGAGGAAAACTCACCTCTATGAAATTCCAATTTCTCTTTGGACAAATTGACTCCAATTCGGAATAACTTTGCCTTCCAGTTTTCCTATCCGGTACATTAAACATTTCCTGTTGATTTTGATTTTTAGAGTTAATCGGATTAGCTTTCGCTTTTTCAAAAGCAACATTAATCAAATCAATACTCTCATTCTCATCCACAAATTTATCCGCAATCGCTGACAAAATAGTAGAGTCTAAACCTCCAGAAAAGAGAATAGCGATTTTCGTATGAGGGCATTCTATTTTTTCTCCCTTTAAAAAAAAATGTATGCAGTTCTTGCAAAAGGAAGGTTGCTTCTTAATTCTTGCTTTCAAAGAAGCATCTATAAGATTTTCTAATTTTTCTACCCTCTCGTAAATGTCTCTTCTTTCCAAAAGTGAGTCCATGACCTTCTCATAATTTTTAAAATCAAGAGTATCGACATGAAAGTACTTCAAATTAAGAGAACTTAGATCAAAAGATTGTTCTCTATTTGGAAAGAGAACTTCTTCTATTTTTATATCAATATTAAAGAGGGATTCCAATTTCTTTAAGCTTTCGTTAAAAATATTGCTTGGGTTTCGCCAAGGAAAACAAGTGAGATTTAAATTGTCGGATAATTCCATGACAAAGATTCCAATCGCAGGCAACTCTATCGTGTTTCGGAATTTTCTAGAAGCAACTGAAGCGAGAGTTAAGCAATTATCCACTTGATTGAAGTTTATTAATAAACTATGTCTTCCAAGCAGATCTCGACCAAAGTATAGAAGTTTGCTAGATTTTTGATAGTATACAAAACTGTATGGTCCTTTTACTTTTTGAAGCACGAATTTAACGTCCAAAGATTTAAAAGCCTCTAAGATAAACGATGTGTCGCTTTTGGTGTTGGTTTCTATCAAATTTTCAGAAAAAATGTCTCCATTCCATAAAAGAATATTGCCATTTTCATCGACGGACGGTTGGATAGTCAATTTTGAACCCTGAGTCCATAATACACTTCCAGCGAAGTAACCAAAGAGATCATCGGATAAATTAACACATTTTTCGAGCAAATTATCTGGGCCTCGAGAAGATATTCTCTCTCTGCAAAATTTCCACTGAAAGAGAATCAGATTTTTAAGTCAATTTTCAGAAATTAAGAATATTAAATGCACAGCGTACCTGGGATTTTAAGAGATTTTAAATTACTTCAAAAGAGAATATTTTAATGAATATATTAATTTATTTATTAAAAGAAGGAGATATAATATATTTTTGTATTATTACTTGATCTAATTCCGAATTCACTGGTCCTATGTTACTTGAGCAGCGAATGCAACAAAATATCCCACACATTTTGTTAAAATTAAAAAACACTTTAAAAGTTAACCTCCAAATGTAAACATCTCTTAAATCTGTCAGATCCACGCGATCCACTGCACGTGTTCTATTCACGATTTTACCGATCGCGTTTATCACATCTCTGACCTACCGATAAGTCAGATTTTTAAGGGCATGTGGTAATTACCCTAAGAGCAAATTTAGGTTCGCCAACTTTACAATCACAAATCACAATATGTCACAATAATAAATATCTTTTGCTAAAATTATAAACCATTTATCTCCGTTTGGTACAGACGACCGTGGTACAGACCAAGACGGAATGGGCAAATGGGTTTAGTTTTAGTGAAAAATATTTATTATTGCAAACCTATATGGTTGTCATTGCAGGGGAAAATGCAAGGTAGTTTGAAGGTAGGGACTGATATATATATATATGACATTTTAATCATAAACACAGTAACATTTTATTTTGACAAAGTTCTAAATCAAGTACATGTTATACATAATAATATAATTAATAATAATATTAATGTATAATATATATACTACAATTTTAATGCGACTTGTAGGCAAACTTATATCATATCACTTACATATGTATCACCAATAATCATATATTTACAGTAAACACCTCGATCCTTATTCGTTCTAATCCACGATTATAAGTTCGGTTTCAAGAACCGATTTGTTCTCCACTTAATAAAACTTTCGCCATGATGATAAAAATCGTTATACGTGAGACCAGATTTAATTTGATCTTCAAATAATAATCAATAGGAATCAATAGAGTAATTATTAATCTAGTAATAAATTTAGAAATAAAAAATCCTCTGATACTTACAAAATTACAAAATTCGGGAAAAAACTTAAAAATTTAAAATTGGTTCTAGATGGAATTTTAAATCTTCAGTCAGTCCTGGCAATTATATCAGCCATTATAATCGTTCGCTCTTCATGAAAATATTTGTTTTCAATATTAATGTCTTCAATACATGTCTTATTTCTTAGTTTTGCAGATTTTCTTGTTGGGACGATAAACATTCGAGTCTTTTTTTTCAAATTACTCAAATGATTCTGACTTATTCATAATCTTCTTCATCAGGTCGGACCTGGGGGAACCTTCTAAGTTGCTGAGGTTGTTGCTGAGGTCGTCTTTGTTGAAGAGGAATATTCACTTCTTCGGGACTCCTGAAGACTTGGTTGTTTACTGGTAAACGGAATTGAGAAAGATTTGGCTGTGGACGTCCACCGGAAGGTAAGCTGTTAAGGTTTGTTGGCTGCTGGCTCAAATACAACTGCTGAAATAATTAACATTATCTCAATCAGTTTCAATACTTCCTTTTCCCAATAATTCAAAGTGAATAATTCTTTAAAAGTTCTACAACAGTCTTGTGTAACATTTAGAAAGAATTTAAATACTCAACGTTTCCTTAAACATTCAGGAAGTAACTAACAAGAGAATGTTTCAATTTATACAAGTACAATTTACCACAGAGAGTAAATTATACTTCCGATGCTCGAGTAATGCCCAGCAATTTAATTGAACTCGCCATATGAGAATTTGCATGTCGATAATTCCATGATGCTATCTATCTATGACATTGGTTTCTCTTTCTTGTCAGATTTATTTCCATCAAGCTTATACTTCCTGAATGATTCCGATTAATTTATCCGATATGTTGTTAAATGAATGATATAATTCAATTTTCATTCTATGATATTATTTGAAAGTACATAATTAAATGTATCCTTACCTGGTTAACTGGTTTGCGGAGGGGGGTATTTTGGTATTCATTCTCACGTTCGTCGGTGTAAATGTCAGCTGGATAATATCTTTCGCTGTATCTTAAGGTCACATTTGGTTTGCTCTCGGCTTCGGCTAAGTTCAAGGGCTTGTAAAGATATTCATTTACGAAATGGTACTGAGAGCTCTTCTTGCACATGATGTCACCGCTTGGAGGCATGCAAATTAAGTGCACCTATGATAAGAAATAAAATAAAAAACCATCAAAAAGGAAAAGTGGAAGTTTGAAACCTTAATAGGCTAAAAATGAAACTTACTTGATGGAAAGTGAATCCTTCAGGACAAATCCAAGAGTGTTTAGCATTATCTTGGCAGTAGTGGAACACTTCGCAGTTCAGTTCCTCATCAGCGTAATATCCAGTTTGTTTGTTCACGCAATCGAATCTACTTTGGGGAAGAAGAAGGCTTAGACGATCAGGCTCTTCTTTTTCATCCTCTAATTCTTCCTCAGTAGGTATCCTCTATTGAAATTGTTCCATTTTATTATTAGAAAGTCTTTCATACAAACATCTTTCTTAATAAATTAAATCAGTTATCCGATCTCTATATTACCGGAAATTTTCCCTGCAATGACATTTCTATATTTCTTGAATTATCAAGTTGAACATTTGAAAAATTAGAGTAAATCCACTAAGATGCGTTCACCTGATTCTAAATATTTATATTTATAAAAAGAATTAATTTTACATTTTTTAGAGAGAAAATAATGCCGGTTTGGTAAGGATTGGATAACTAAAAAATGACCGTAATTCAGTAGAAATATTTTTTCTTACCTGGCCATTAAGTCCTAGTTGGGGTGGTCCACGGAAAGGTCCTCTTTGTTGATTCCCAACTACTCTCACATTAGATCCGTCATTAGGCTTGCGATAAATCTGAAAAGAAATTATTTCTCAAAATATAGTCTCATCCTTTTAAAAAAAAAATACAAAAAATACACTTAAAAAAGTAGTTAAGAAGACCAGGACCAAAGCGACTGAATTAAATTGATAAAAAAAGAAAATATTGCTTTTAAATAAGAGTTTGAAACATATACACCAGGAAGTGATATAATTAAGAACTCAGATACTTGTTTACAGGCGCCTAAAACAGAAATCGAGACTTGAGTGGTTGATCAACTAAGAATTACATAACTGAATTAATTCAGAAGCAGTTTGAATAAATATAAGCAGCGTAAATCAAGAATTGTGGAAAAGCCGGAAGTCGCAAGCGTTATGTATTTCTGGTAATTTGTAACATTTTTTTAACGATGTATAATTCTAAAAGTGGAAGTTGTTGCGCAAATCTAGACGTAAAACTGGACTACGAATGAATAAAAAATTCAGATTCGCCTCCTTATAGACTCTTTAATATGTAGAGCAGCCAAACTATATGTTTATGACTATATATATGTAACCACTAGTTTGCGGTTTGAATAAGTCATAAACAAGACGTAAACGAGAAAGGTTCTTGGGTTTTTTGCCTTTCGAAACAATGGATGACCCCCTTCTCCAGGATGTTGTAAATTTAATTTTTAGCTATAGGCTTCCCTTTTTTTCCTTGTAAAATTAGAGAATAGATACTCTCTTAATCTGAATTAGTAAGAATTTTACTATTGAATTACTAATTTCTCCACTTTCTACTAAATAAAATAGTAAATCATCTATTACCATCGTAAATTAGTAAGAAAAACTTACTAATCTATTTAGTAGCTTTACTTACTGATTGGATTGTTCACAAAAATTGTTCTTCAAATTGCAATAATGTTAAACTTTTTGTATAAATAACTGTTATTTTTGTCATGTTATATAGCATTTGTAGCTTATTTAACAGATTTTAGAAGATTTTTAAAGACTGTGCAATATTTGAATTACATAGTAAAAAACTAGATATAGTAGTTTCTTAATAATTAGTAAGATTTAATTAATTCAGTTAATTATTTCAGATTTACCGGTTGTTGTTGTCTATAAACTGGAGCGGGGGCTGGGGTTGGTGTGACTGCATTATCTTCATAGCTATTGTCACGATATCCCGAAGATCCTAATCCTTGGGAATATAAAGGACCAAGACTGCTTTTTCCTTGATAAGCAGGACTGTCGTAAGAATTTTGTGCAGTCGCAGCTGCGACGCACAGTATTAAACACACTCTATGCATTCTTCTGTAACAGAAGAAAAATTTTCATTAGAAATCATCCCCGCTTGGAATTATTCTGAATATTTCGGAATTTAAAGTTTGTAGAAACGTAAAAAATTGTATGGAGTCATATGAAATTAACGGTAATTTAAGTAACAGCAAATCTACGGTGGACGTCTTAAAAATTCATAAAATTTGGCAAATTTATTTCTCGAAAGGGTTTAAAATATATTATAGAATACAATCCATTTTATGTAGTTTGGAGTTTAAATAAGAGTGTATTCAAAATCAAAAAGTAGACAGAAATTGCATAGTGTTTTAAAAACTTTTAATAATTTCAAAATATTTAAAAACATTTCCCGGGACATCAATAGATAATTTCAAGAACTTTTGAGAGGTATCGCAAGATGTAGAATCCCTTTACATTTTTGTAAACTTCTTGGAATCCCATGAAATATCTTAAATTTTTTTGTAATCCTTTACTATATTTTCTGAAATCTCTAAAATTACTCGTACTGTCTTGCAATATTTTTAAATTCATAAAATCCTATATTGAATCTCTTGAAATTGTTTGATATCCCTAGAAATATTTTTAAATCCCTTAAATTTGTTGAAATATCCTTAAAAAAAAAATAATTGAAAATCTTTTGAAAGTCTTTCTAATTACAAAAAATTCCTGATTTTTTTAATCCCTTAAAGTTGTTATAAATTTCTTAAAATCCGCTAAAATTCCCATATAAAGGGCACATATAACTTACCATAATTTTGTGTAAAATAAAAAGTTTTTAGTCGGAAATTGAAAACATTTTAGGCCCTGAATATAAATATCGATTTGATGTTCAACAAATTTGCTAATGAAATCGGGTTAATGATGCAAAAGTAGGCAAACGTTTCATTTCGATTATAATAACTCTCTCCATAAATGCATCTGCATCACACGAGTTCAAGAAAGTGTAGAATATACAACAGTCTTGAAAGCATCTTACTCATCTGTCCGTGACCTAGAACTTGTGTGAGTGGAATTAATTCTGAAATGCAGTCACACGTGCGAAGATCATCTCGATTCAACTTATCCTTTTTTGAAATAATAATAAAACTGTCTTTTACACGAACGTGTTAAAGATAGAGTAAAGATCTGACAAATGAGTCTCTTCTTAATGAATATTTATTTAATTCTCTTAGAAAAAATGATAGTTTCACAAATCTTATACGATTAAAATTCCAATCCATTGGTCTAATTATCTTGATATGGAGTTACTCGCATGTTAGGTAATTACAGCTTTCGATGTGTAATATTTTCACTTTCGATAGAAGCAAATGATGAAGACTCTTGATCTTATTATAAAGAGTTCAGTTTCCTCTGAGGATGAAAGCGAATCAAGGATCTTATATTACTATTTTTCCTTTTTGATTCTAATCATTACTTTTCCGTCAGTTTAATCGATTATCCCTGAAAGGATAAATCCAATTAACTGCGTTGTAATTGCTTTTTGATCATTTCTTTCATTTTTTAACTTCAATTCCAAATTTTTCCTCATATTATATAGGTACGTGATTCAGACGCAAGTGTGTTCACTTAAAACCGTGGAAAGCGCACTTTCTAGAACGAACGTAAATTTCATGTTGTTTCTAATAAAAGCCGTTTTCGGCTCCCAGAGTCCACTGTTAAATGTAAAAAAAAAAGATTTTTTCATTATTAATTAGCGTCTAGCCTTATTTAACGTCTAGTAAGAATTCGAACAGAACATTAATGGATAATAATATATATGAATGGAGCCAGAGTGTGACCTTTTACTCTCTGTATAAATCTGAGAATGCGTTCGGTGTTCGAAAGTCATTTCAGGAAATTAATTTTAGCATTCTACACAAGAGATATTAGAATCCTGTTTCACATATCTAATCTAATGACAATCTAGTTCTCTTTCACTACTTCTCCAACTTATTTTACATTTCCAGAATTCATTTTCTTATCCCGTATCATTGTAATTCGACTTCCGTCATTTCAAACATGATTAACAAATTTTGAATGCATAAAATGAGCATAAATCTTTAGATATAAATATTATAAATTGTCTTCCGCCTAAATATTTCCTTTCCGCGGCCAAGGTTACTCGAAAGGAATCTCTGTATAAAAAATTCGCAAGATATGAGTCTAAAGGGCAATTGACATCAAAAAATGTTTGCAGAATTTTTAGTTTCATCTCTGAAGTTTCTTAAGAATTATAATTTGATATGTACAATGGGTAGCTTTAATTGGTATGAAATCAATCATCGCAAACATCGGATCAAGTACCAAGATCGTAGATCATGAAAGCAGGAAGATCATTGTAGTTATAACAACGAAACTTGTGCACGATCGTAGTTAATGCATTGTACCTGTGTAAAGAATGATGCAACACGAATTGGTTATATTATTAAATGCATAACTGCAGGTAAACTTTGACCTTTGCGCAGTTCATGCACTTCAGCTTCACAAACAAGACAGAGATTTACGCAACTATCCCCTTTTGAGCCTTCGTGGAAATTCTAAATAGAAACTTGAAGATGAGACAATTCTTAATGTGTTTCTACGATCCTCTCAGTTTCAGTTCCTTACTCATATTTATTCTCACCTCCACGTCATTCAAAA
>JAUESI010000014.1:304430-323072 GCA_032275145.1 Synergus laeviventris | reverse complement strand
ATAATTACATAAAAAACTTTATAATTCGATAAAATCCATTAAAATCACATAGAATAAATGAAAATTACTAGAAATCCATTAAAATTCCAATTTAAAAATTTGTAGATCTCT
This sequence comes from Synergus laeviventris, assembly GCA_032275145.1. Classification (NCBI taxonomy): domain Eukaryota; kingdom Metazoa; phylum Arthropoda; class Insecta; order Hymenoptera; family Cynipidae; genus Synergus; species Synergus laeviventris. The sequence goes on along the minus strand of JAUESI010000014.1, from coordinate 322,961 downwards.
TAAAATTTCGCTAAATCTTTTTAAAGCCATAAAGAGCCTTTATAAATCGTTTGCAATTCCATGAAGAACTTTAAAATCATCTAAAGTTCGTTAAAATCTCTCATGAAATTTTTTTTTAATTCTTTAAAGTTACTCATTCTGTTTAGTAATAAAGACAAACTAAATTTTTAAAAAACTTCTTACTAAATAAATTAGTAACACTATTCAATAAAATATCTTAATAATTTTGATATCCCTTAAAATTTCGCAAAATCTTTTAAATGTTTCATAAAAATAAAAAAATTAAATTTTGTATAATACTTCAAAATCTTTCTTATAATAGAATCTGTTAAATAAACTATGCATTGTAAATAATTCAATTAGTAAGTAAAACTACATTCTTACCATTTCAGATGGTATTTAATTAATCTATAAAAAATGAATTCATTCAAGGTATATCTTGCGCGACATATAATGATCTTTTAAAAATCTTGTATAAATTCAAATTCAAAAGATTTCAAAGGATATGTAAAATATTTTAAAATTCCAGGGGATTTCCAGGTATTTCAACAAAGTTCAAAAATTTCAAGGGATTTCTACAGCTGAATATTACGTGACATTTCTCAAAATCTCGTCTCCCATTTTAACAAGGCCAAAATATCTTTTCTTAAACACTCTCTCGCTTCTAAAAAATGTATAAACGACCCTTAAAATAATGTCTAGGGATATATGTATGAGTAATTGTGTATGTGGAAACAAACCCTAAGTCGTTCATCATTCTATTTTTCTAGAATGTAGAGAAGAAAATGCACAAGTGCAGTCAATAACACGACTCGAGGACTTCAGTTCAGCGAGTTAAATATTTACGGGCTTGCGGCTATAAGATAAAAGCATCTTGAGAGAAGGTCGTTTCAGATGGACCACCTGGGACTCTCGAGATTTACGAGAGAAGTAGATCTGACTGATTTGCGTCGGACCTTGGCTTTTCCTCGACACTCGATGTATCACCTTTTACGCTTCATAATTTCAGGGTTCGTGTTTTCCTCGCAAATATCTTTCTTTTGGAATAATGTCCTGTTCTCATATAATCCTCAATGTTTCCATTGCTTTGTATATTTTATTGAAATTAAGGGAATAACTATCAATGTATAAAAATACAACATATCACAGGTATCTTATCGACAATTAAAAATACTGTTTGCAAAATTATTTTAAATAAGAGAAATTTTTGTATTGAGAATCTGAAACGACTGAAACTTCAATCCAGTATAACATTAATGCGTAACTAAATAATCTATTAAGATTACATAAAATTAACAAGGATTTAATCAATTAACAACTATTTTATCTGGCGTCAGATATTTTTTATCAAACAGTGAATAAAAAATAGTTGTCAATAAATTGTTTCAGAGAGCTGCAGCTGGAATTTTCTGTGTAGGAGTAGAAGAAGATACCTCAAGTGGAGGAGATATGTTTTATATAGGTTTTAGAATTGTTTTTGCGGAATATTTATGTAACTGAAGAGTTTACTGGAGAATAAATGTCGTGAATAAACGTATAACTGATTGTGAGAGTAGTTACGCATTACGAGAGGTGAATGGCCGAGAGAAGACGAGCCCAAGATTGTGTAGAGGTGAGATGAGAGGAAGAGCCAATGACCTTGAGAATACACCGGTTATGAAAGTGACTTCTTTAGATTGAGGGAGATGCAGACTTATTTCGGTCACAGTCAGAGATCCCTGGTCATGGTCAAGGTTACTACTCATCTTCAATGACTGCAGACTTTCAGACTCACCTTCACAAGAAAGTGAAACTGGTAATAATTAATCATCTTCTATTGGAACTGGAGGAAGAGTTTATATGCCTTCTCTCTCATCAATATCAGGTTGAAGTCACATTTTGGAACTTTTTTCCGTAAGACTGAAAGAATAAAATATAAGTATATAATAAAATATATCTAAAAATATGCTAGGATGTATGTAATAAGGTGACATAAGTACTATATTATGTAATGTATGTAATGTAATATGTAACAATATGTTTCACTCCATATTTCTCAAGTTTTTAGGTTTTGGAATAATAAATGTAAGTTTGAAAGAAAAAAGATAATATAATCTTTAGTAATTTTAAAACGTTCTTTGAACTCTAATCACTCAATTTCATCGATAAATGTCACCGGGCAGGATGTGAAAGCACATCATGAATAATTAATAACGACGGACTCTATACTTGTCTCACAGTGTTTATTCATGGTTCATATTACTGAATTTTTGATCAATTATCTAAATATATACTTGAAATTTTATAAAATTACTTCAAATGTCTCAAAATCTGTTAAAAATCCTCAGAAATTCTGTTGAATACTATTGAACTGAAGTTTCAGACGTCTACTCCTTAGACGAAGTTCTGGAAATCCCTTAAAATCGCTTGACATTTTTTTAAATCCCCTGAATCCACTTTTGTTTAGTATCATAAAATTTCCCAAGATATAATTTAACTGACACAGGTCTCTCAATCTGAATTAGTTAAATTTTACTAATTATTAGTAGTTGCATTAGTAAAACTATTTAATATTTATAAAAATATTTTTAAATCGCTTAAAATTCTACGACGAACTTTAGAATCACCTAACGTTCGTTAAAGTCCCTTAAAAATTTGTCAAAACCTCTAAAATTCTTAGAAATCTCAAAAAATCCCTTGAAAATTTCTTGAAATTACATGAAATCTTTTATAGTAAAATTCCTCGAATATTAAAAAATAAATAGTTATTTATACAAAAAGTTATTTAACATTACTGATGTTCGAAGAACAATAAAATTCATTGTGAATAATTCATTTAGCAGAAAGCGGAGAAATGACTAATGCAATCTTCAAATTTGAGGCTACTTTACTAATTCAGACTGAGAGAGTGGACTTTACTAATTGAAAGTGCCCTGATTCAATTTCTTAAAGAAGTTCAGACTGTGGAATTTTCTTTTCTTCTCTTCGTGCGTATGTATATTTTATTGCAAAATAAATGGATTATCACTAGACAGTATTCTGTAAGTTTATTTAGTATTCGAAAGATGCACCTTCTTGTGACGGAAGCGTTACACTTACACGAAAGACCAAATGGACCTTACGCAATTGTGAAAGCAGACTAATGTTAGAGAAATTATTGTCTGCAATAAATTGCGTCTTTATAAAAAATCAGGACGCGTAACAAAATATGTTACTCTTTACTTATATTTATAATTTATAACTTAATTTTGTATTGATATTTTTAACAAAATACACAGAGATAAAATAGAGAAGGTAGAAAGAAAACAAGTTGCAGAAAAAAATTGTAGAACCTTTCATATTTGTTTTTGGTTCGAATTGTTTGAATTTTGAAGAAATTGGGTCATTTTTTCGAAAGTTATTACACTGATTACAATAAGATAGCAATACGTAGAGAATAGAGAGCGAACTTGCCGAATAAGTATGTACTGGGACGACCGAAACTTTTCCTGTCAGGGAGGTACGATCACGTACTCGTCCTGAACTGTTTACAATGCAAGCAGGATGACCAATGATCTTTGTATGCGTGTTTACCCCATGACTTGTCTCTCCCATTACTATAAATACTTTCGTCTTGGATCACCCGGACATCAGTCTTACATTCGTCTTCTTCTTACACCTTCCGGGCACCCCAAAATTGTGGATATGGCCGCCAAGGTGAGCCCTTATTGGAATATTAAAAAACTGTGCAGTCTTCAAGAGTGAAAAATATACGAGTGCCAATCGCGAGTGCAATCATGATTTTTAAGTGACTTTTTCAACGCTTATATTTACTTAGAATGGTTTTACGTAGTTCACAATTTTTTAAGGGGTTCAAAGTAAGAAAAATTCGAGGGGTTTATCACTCAGTTTGAATGATCAAATTTGAAGACTTGGAAAGCTCCTTAGAATCCTTTAGAAAATGAATGTTGATCTTCTCCGTGATTTTTAATCGCAAAACTGATGTTTTAAAAATTAATTTTCAGATTATCATCATCTTAGCAACATCAATTGCGGTGGCCAAGGCCAGCTTAGTGCCCGCACCAGTAGCAATAGCACCAGCACCTCTTGTCAAAGTAGATGACTACGATCCACATCCTCAGTACACTTATGCATATGACGTTCAGGATAGTCTAACCGGAGATTCAAAAAGCCAACATGAAACGAGAAATGGAGATGTTGTGAGTGGAAGTTACAGCCTCATCGAAGCTGATGGAACAAGACGAATTGTAGAATACACTGCAGACCCAGTTAATGGATTCAATGCAGTCGTTCATAGAGAACCTGCCATCATCAAAGCAATTCCAGCTGTTCCAGCAGTTGCAGCTCCCATTCCAGTTGCGAAAGCTGTTCACCCTCATCCTCATCTTCATCCCTATTTTGCTCCTCCTACTGCCTTTGCCTTCCATCACTGAGAAATACCTTGTGGTCCTATAGTCCTAGTCAAAACGCTGTAAATACCTTTTGCTACTTATTTGTACTCGTATATAATAGTAAATATATATTTTTACCAAGACTTTGCGTTATTTCCCGGGTAGTTGGGTTCTAGCTAAGTAGTATAAACAGGCTCTAGGAGGGCAGCCATATTAATGCCCTAATATTTATTTTATTTATCAATTTATCAATTTATAAAATATCGTAAATCAAAATCCAGTCTCTGAAGTCATGTTATTAATTGAATTAAAGGACTATCATTATTCTTTCAAGACAACTTTTCAACTTCAAGGCAATTTTGATTAATGAAATACTCGACATTGATGCGATAAAAGAAAATCGATTGTGTAAGATTTAATTTTCCTTGTGTTTGTCACATTATTTAAATTTTTTGAATATATGGTGAAGAAGTCGAGCCAAGAGTTACCACATTCAGCGGATTTCGTGCACTTTTGTGAAACTTGAGCAATGCGCGGCAAGTGCCTGGAATCGCTTATAGTGACCGTAAATGGGCCGCTGACATTGAATTGTCCATTTTTAATTAAGCTTTCAGTGTGCTAAGGCAGACTTTCACCCTTCCCATAACTTGACGGTCTTGGCTGATCCATACATGCATGCCGTGAAGCGGATATAATATCTAACTGAATTACCGCAGAACTTGTTTTGCGGCTCGCTACACGCATTAGAATACGCAATCTATGGCTTTAGTGGTCAAGTGTAAGGACGTCGGAAATACTCTCGCTAAATTGCTTAAGGCCGTAAATGGAAAATGAAATTTCAGAGGAGTTTAGCATATTCTTTTCCTCTCTTTTAAAGTTATGTAAGCATCAAATTTATTGAGGGGGGAAATTTTTGTGTAGTTAATTCCAAGATTCAAATCTCAGGGGTTTATGTGGAATTATAAAAAATTAATAATATTCATGTACAAAAAATATACATGACTTCAATTTAAAATTCAACATAGATTTATTATAATTTATTTTTCTAATTTGAAAATGTAAAGATGTTCTGAATTAAATTTGTAAAAAATTGATAATGAGAACTTTTTTCTTCCCTTTCAACTCTTATTATTTGATTTATATCAAAATGTATTTAGTTTCATCGCCTTTATATGTCGAGCTTCAAGTTCAATTATAGATCCGGCGATAGGTAATTATGTAATAATTAAAGATTGCATGGGTCAAATAAGTCCAGTTGTTGCAAGTGGAAAATATTGATTCAATCGAGATCAAGAGTAAGCAATCAAAGAATTTCTTACGCTCACAATCAGTTAACCGAAAGGTTCTTTTGGAACAACATTGAGCAATGCAAAACTTTTTTTTTCTCTTTTGTATCTTTTGTTATCCTTAATATGTCAGATTTTATAACTGAATGTACCAAATGAGATTCAATGCATTTTGCAATTCATTACCAAATACTTTTCACGCAATGAAGAAAAATGTTTACTCAATCTTGAAATAAAGTAAATGATTGTAAAGTAAATATAAACTGCTTATATTTCCTGCAATTAATGTTTAGGTTTAAAATCCTCTGATGCGAATGATGATAAAATTTAGATAAAAATCCATATACCTTGAAGAAACCGCGGTTTAAGTTTTGAAGCTTCCGACGTATAATGACGAACTCATTTCATTTTTATTATTTTTTTGACATTTAAACCCATCCCTTAAAATTGCTTACAATTTTAAAGAATTTCATCAGATTTCAAGTGACTAAGGAATTTCAATTTTCTAAAGAATTCAAAAGAGTTGAAGGATTTTTAAGAAATGTTTTTAACTTAAAACCAGAATACATTCATAATTTTTGAAATCTTAAAATTCCTTAAAACACCGGGTAAATTTCTGCAAGTAAATAAGTAAAAATTTTGGATCTGGGCAGCTGTCTTGTATTTTCTGCAGCTTATCATTTCCTCAACTTACCTTGAAATAACACAAAACATCTTCAAATCAAAAGGAAACTTGATACACTCCTATGATAATAAAAGGTAACTTGTTTTCTTTTACTACTGCATATTTTCACTTGATGAATATTAATCGGGCTTTCTGTTGCAATAAACAAAATAATTTCCTTTAGAGAAAATCTTTGAAGCAGAAAAAAATTCGTCCGAAACTGAAACTTCAGCCCAATTTGATGAATAGCTTCTGCGAAACGATCTTCTGCTCACTGAACTTTATTTTGAACAACGAATGCAAACTGACATCATCGATCCTTCGAATCTGCCGTCTGGGGTAGAATTTCAATCAAAGAACCAAAAATTTTAAAGAGGCAAACAGATTCCACTCTTCTTTCGGCTAGATTTGTTTTCAAGTCGCGTATTAGACGCGAGTCGCGTCTTCAAAGAGTAAGGTTCGAAGACGGCGACATCGATATGAAGAAACATAAGTACGTTGGTACATTGTACTTAGTTATGAGGAGGTCAAGAGTGATTTTAGGTGGGAGTGTTTGGATGCAAAGCAAAAGTTACTATTGCTTATTGCCATTACATGACGTATTCAATGTATATAAAAGCGCTTCAATCTCATCATCAGACATCAGTTCTTCAGTGATCCTCTCCTAAATAAACATGGCTTGCAAGGTAAGACAACCCAGGCGAAAGTTAGATAAAAAAACGTCTATCCTTTTGAAATCATTTAATTTCATTTTCCATCCATGGAATCTTCCCTAATTTTCACCAGTTTTCAGTTCTGCATCCAAAAATACCTAAAACTCTTTTGCAGATCATCATTTTCCTGGGAGTAGCAGTTTTGGTGCAAGGAGGAGTGGTAGAAGTGGCCCAGCCAGTTGTGGTGGATGACTACGATGCAGTTCCGCAATACAGTTTCGCATATGACGTCCAGGATGCCCTGACTGGAGATTCCAAAGCTCAGTACGAAACCAGAACTGGAGACGTTGTGAAGGGAAGTTACAGTTTGATAGAAGCTGATGGAACCAGAAGAATTGTGGACTATACTGCTGATCCAATAAATGGATTTAACGCAGTGATTAGTCGAGAGCCGGCGCTTGCAGCTATTGCTGCTCCAGTGGTTCCAGCAGCTGTGGGTGTTCCAGTTTATCCAGCTGCCCCAAGCGCTCGAGCCCCAGTTCCAGCGGGACCACCTTCCATTCCATCAAGTGGGCCTGATTCTGATGTTGAGGTTGTAGACGTTAGGTCTGGAAAAATTGTTGCTGGTCCTGCCAGGTCTGCTGGAAATCCTCAACTTCAACAACAGAGGATCAATTCTGCTGAAAATACTAATAACAAACAACACGCTCCGGTTCGAGCTCGTGCCAATTTCCAAAGAGTTGTTGCTGCTGCACCTGCACCTGCATCACGAACATCAGGAGCATATTCAGCACATAATTCAGCATATAATTCAGCATATACTGCAGCATATGTCTCACCGTATGCTTTTGCTACACCATCTGGATTCACTTACTCTGCTGTTGTCTAAGCTCTGTCATTTTAAAGTACCATCTAGAATCATCTCATTAGACCAGTCATTAATAAATGTTTTTACAAGCCTGTGTTAATTTTCGTCTCTTATTTGAGTACCTTGTTATTAGAATATTAATAAAGGAAGTGTGTAAATCAATTAGTTATTTTAGTTAACAGGTGTTTTAATTCCTCAGATAAAGCTTCAAAGCAGATACTTCTGATTCTATTTTTAAAAATTCATAAGGATTTAAATCTTGTGATTCCAATCTTTCATCTGCATTGAAACTACCTCTTTTTGTGTTGCTCGCTTTCCATTATGAATATGTATATAGATTATGGGATCGTATGCTAATGGAATATTGCTCTAAAAAATGGATTTGATTCGGCGTTGTATAAACAGTTTTAAGTGATTGATATGAAGTGTTTTTATATCATTTGTAAGAAGGCAACGCCCAGATGTTGTCTGTAACATCCTGTCATGGTCGGTAATAATTCTCTGACTTTGGAATATTATGCAATTTGTCAAAAGCGAAGCGTGGGCATCAATCGGCAGCGCGGATTGAATTCAAATTAAACTTCTCAACGACTCGACTTCGCAATTCACCTCTTTGTCAACCAACTATTCTGTACCAGGTAGTTCATGGTTGCACTGTAATTTTACGATGACAAGGTACGTGACCGAGGATGATGCAAAGGGCTGAGAAGAAAATATTTTTGAAAAGGGGCTAAACAAAAACAATGGACGAATTATAAAAGTAGATAGCGAATTATTTAATTCGCCCAAATTCTTAAATTTCCGAAATCTATATGGATTTTAGATTAAATAACTACTAAATTAATTAGGTAAAGTAATTATTAAATATTTAAATTCGTTTTCAAGTGTGTAGCACATCGTTGTTCATAAAATAATTCATATCATTATTTTAAATATTTAACCAATTAATTTATCTGTTTCGTTATGTACCTTAATTATATTATGTATTTCGGACATTCATTCAAGTGTATAATTCGCTCATTTATAATTGGGTATTTTTATTTTTCATCAATTTGTGTATTCTGTACTTATTTTTTTCGGTATTTTACAAACAAATCTCAGGCACTCTCGGTACTTTATTAAAAAAAACCGACTACAGAAATTGATAAAAAATAAAAAATGCGACTTATAATTGTCCGAATTTTCAAATTTCCATAATCCTTTATCGAATTATAAAATTTTCGAGTTATTTCATTCCAAAAAACGAATTTATCTAGCAATCCGAAAAGTCTAAAAGAATTTCATGTAACTCGAAGGAATTCAAAAGAATTCAATCTACATATAATACAATGTATAGATTCGGAAATTTAAAAATTTTTAAATTCAGTTACTGATATAAACAAATTTCAAGCGCTTTTAGATTGAAATTATGCTTTTTCGAACGATTTGAACTTGAAACGAATAAATTTGTAATACATTTCAATATATAATAACATTTTAAACATTGACATCAATATTATGTAAATTAAACATAAAATCTTTCTGCTGAAATTCAATTTTTCATACAAGGCTTTAAAAGTACAAGGAAGAAGTGTTCATCCATACATAATCCACCTAATATCTAGTAAAATAATAATTTTAAAAAATGTCCATACCAGACAGGCGTTCTTCATTCATTTCGCTATACGCCTGATTGGTGTAGAAATTTTTAAAATGATTAACTTACGAATAAATAGGTCGAATAAACAGGCATAAATGTAGCATTAAGTTCACCTTATAGGGAATCAGTACAAATAAAAACCACGCCCAAGAATTTTGTTTCCATTAAGAGATTTTATTATAGTAAAAATAGAAGTTCACATATATTTACACAAAGGTTCATCGTCTCATATATACAAAAGTTATAATCATAACTTTGAAAATGACACATTAGACGGTATAAGCAGCTGGATAGGTAAAAGGAGCAGATAAAGGTAATGTCAATCTCGTGGCAACAGCTCTTGGAAGTGAATAAGCCACAGGAGCAACTGGGGCTGCTGCATAAGGTGAAGCTGCAACTGCAACTGGAGCTGATGCGTAAGGTGAAGCAACAATTCTTGCAGCTGGAAGAGCTGGGAAAGCAACTGGAGCTGCTGCATAAGGTGAACCTGCAACTTCAACTGGAGCTTGTGCGTAAGGTGAAGCAACAACTCTAGCAGCTGGAACAGCCACTGGCGCTTGTGCGTAAGGTGCAGCGAAAACCTTTGCAGCTGGAAGAGCAACTGGTGCAGCAACCTTCACAGCTGGTTCAACAACTGGAGCAACAGCAACTGCAGGTTCTCGGTTCACCACAGCATTGAATCCATTGATGGGATCAGAAGTGTAATCAACAATTCGACGAGTTCCATCTGCTTCAATCAGGCTGTAACTTCCCTGGACAATGTCACCATTTCTCGTTTCGTATTGAGCCTTTGAATCTCCAGTTGATGGGTCCTGAACATCATAAGCGAAGCTGTATTGAGGAGCTGGGTCGAAATTTTCAATCTTTGCCAGGACTGGAGCTGCTGGAGCCACTGGAACTACTCCTGCTTCACTGGCTACCATCACCATAGCCAGACACATGAATACTGTACTCTGAAACATCAACCAAATTTTAATAAAATCTTTCATAAATTACTTAAACTCTTTTCTATATTTTTAGGCACTTATTATCCTTTAAGGCACTTAATATCCAAGATGGTTTGCACACACCTTAGCGGCCATTTTCACGATTTCTTTCGGTAGTCGAGACTTTTCAAAGAGAACGAAGAAGACACTGATGAGAACGATGGGAGACCTGGTGCTTATATTCGTGAAGATGTCACAATGTCTAAGCGCCACCTCCCACTTGACCGGACACTTAACGATTTCTCGTTGCGCATTCGAAGCTATTGGCAAGGGTAGTTGGCTAAGGTCGCACATGAGCTGACTAGGATGAAGGTTAAACGATTTCTGTGTATTTTCCCAGAGCGTTGCTCAATTAGAAGTCATACCTGCCATGTCAGAATGAAAAAATTTTGACGACAAAAATAATCCACAATGTAGAAATCTTGAATAGAACTTTGTACAAATCAAGGCGAGTTTAATAAAATTTAAGGTCAAGTCAACATAATTCAAGGTGAGTTGAATAATTAATTGAATAATTCGAAGCATTTCGATATCAACATAAATTTGAGGGATTGATAGGTGAACAAATTGAAAATAGATAAAAAAGGATGAAAAAGGGCGAATAGGTGACGATCTGGGATGACTGTTATCAATTCTGAGAATGAGAGGGAAATGTGAGGGTCATGGTTGTGTTTCACAGTCGTCCATTAAGATATGTAAAGCCCATTTGTTTGCAGTCTCTTTGAGAAAAGATCTCTTTCTCTGCCGCGACCTACGAGACAAAACCAAAGGCGAATAAGTCACCGCAATCTGGTTCGTGAATCCCACCCGCAAAACAAAGACGTACATCTTGACCTTTTTTTACATTAAGACGCTTCGCGCTCAAGATTACAACGAGCGTCTTATTTATTGTCCGTCTTGCAACACGGGATGCTGTCCTACAAGAATATTCTCGCATATGCACATTATTCTTAAAACTTGACAGGCGCGAGAATTTCTTGAATTCTATGAAATGTATTCTCATGCGCATTCAATGTTTTATTCATCCTCGTAATGTTACCATTGCAATTTTATATAAAACTCTATAAAATACAAGCATCGTTTTGTATATTTCATTGAGGATTAAATCTTAAAATGGACGACCCCTATGCTGATAAAATTTCCAAAAGAATCATTTTTTAAAGCGTAATAAGTCATTAATTCAAGACACAAAAGTTGACGTATCAAACTCACTTATCTAAGAACCATCGCTCTCAATTGAATTTCGGCACATTGGTATGCGAAGTCACATGTTGTCGGATTTGAAATACCAATCGAATTATTGCTTAAGTCTCAATAGCAAACTAACTATATGAGGATGCGACGCGCAATAACTTCAAAATTCTGATGGTGGGGTTGAAATATATAAGATTGAGACTGCTCTTTGCAAAAACACTAGTGAATCATCTTCTCAAACATTCACGTGCGTAAAATGAATTTCAAGGTATGAAAATTAGATTCCTACCCTGCTGGAAGTAAAGAGATAAAAATCCTATCCTTTTCTATCTTCTTCTATCTCCATATCAGTCCACATTCATGCCTATATAAACATTGTTACTATTTGTCTAACGGAATAAATATCAACATTGATTAATTATTTTTAATTGTTTAAACAAATTCCATTTGTTTGAAAAATGTTTGTTTTTTCAAACATTCGAAGATCTTGCAGTTTATTATCGTTACGTGACATAAATTTATGTTCAAATATTTTTCAATTTTTTCCTCCCCGTTCGTAAACGAAGAGGACAGGTATAAAATTTTACAAAGGTTGAAAGATTTCTCCTGATTTAATGCAACGATAATCATTTTTGATAAAAAAAAAAGAAATTTGGAAAAAAATGATTTAAAAAAATGGAATGTATTTAAACAATAGTATTAATTTTTATTAAAAGAAAAACGCGAATAAAACGTTAAGAAAGTCAATTTTCTGAAAAATTGACATTTTTGGTTTAAGGGTAGTTTTCAAGGCTCCGTGGGGGTGTACTAGGGGTGTCAAGAAGCCCATATGGGTGATGCATAGAATTTTTTTTGGATAGTTCTCAATAAGCCTCCAAAATTGACACCCTATCTTTATTCTCTTTCAATCCTCACTTCTCTATTCCTTTCTATCTCTTGCCTATTCGTGTCTATTTCTTTCTACTGCCTCGTTAATCACATTTCGCTCCTATCTCTTTCAATCTCCACTTTTCTATTCCTTCATATCTCTCGCCTATTCTTGTCTATCCCTTTCTGTCTCCTTATGAATTTCAATTCACTTCTATCTCTTTCTATCTCTTATACATACTCGTCCATCCCTTTCTATCTTCTTGTCAATCTCAATTCGCTCCTATCTCTTTCAATCCGTACTTCTCTATCCCTTTCTATCTCTTGCCTATTCTTGTCAATCCCTTTCTATTGCCTTGTTAATCACAATTCGCTCCTATCTATCATGGAAGTAGCAGACAAGGAATAGGATAAGATAGAGAAAACAGAGATTGAAAAATATAGAGTTGGATAAACAAGGGATAGACTGCGATAGAGCTCTTCCGGGTATATATATGTTAGTGGTATAATTATTATAATATCTACATACATAATAATATGTATGTATAAAATATTGTATTTATAAAATTATTATTCATGTTTAAAAGATTAACATTAATAAGTTAATAAGGGAGAGATAGGAAGGATATAGGAAGATATATACATTTTTAGCGGGTGAAGATAGATTCAGGGATAGAAAGGAATAAAATTTTTTTCTGCGTAGAGATAGAGTATGAGATAGAATGAGATAGATAAAAAATTTCTATATCTTTCTATCCCCTTTCGCTCTCTTGAGGATTTCTATGCAGTTATTTAGGAGCTACATCAAGCAATCTTTTTCAGCTAATCATTTATGTATCTCTCTTGGCGTTGGTCAAAGGAGGATCCATACCTCAAACAGTTCCAGTTCTTGCGAAGATTGAAAATTTAGATCCAGCACCTCAATACACATTCGCCTATGACGTTCAAGATGCTACCACTGGAGACTCAAAGGCACAATTTGAAACCAGAAACGGTGACATTGTCCAAGGTAGCTACAGTCTAATTGAAGCTGATGGGACTAGAAGAATCGTAGATTACACTGCTGATCCTGTGAATGGATTTAATGCAGTTGTAAATCGAGAACCTGCAGTTGCAGTTGCTCCAGTTGTTGCAAAAATAGTCCCAGTAGGTGCCATTGTTGCAAGAACTCTTCCAATTGTTCAAAAAGCAGTTCAGGTTTCTCCAAAGTCAGCTGAACCTGCACCCATTTTCTTAAGAGCCGTCGTTTCCAGTCCAATTGTTGACAGGCGAATTCTTTCTCCAGTTTCGCTTACATCTTCAGCTGCTTTTGGAAAAGTAATACTCGCACCAAGCGGATTTCCACGAGTTGCAGAAATTTCGGATACAATTAGTGATAACAAGATTTCAACATTAGCTGCACCTTTAACATACGCTGCTGCTGGTTATGCCATTTAATTTATCTTACTTTCAAAATATGTACTTGAACTCTGAAAAGTACAATTTTGTAACTTGCAAATAGCATAAATGACTTTTCTCGACATAAACGAAAGAAGTGCCTAATGAACAGAGCTGTGTAAAATGGTTCTCAAAATGTATTTAAAATTTAAAATGCAATTTGAAACAAGCATAAAGAATGATTACTCTTTATGTTATTCTAATTGAATATTCTTTTATGCATAATCTAGCTTGTCCAGGGCAGAACCAAAAAATTGGAAAATACAAAATGGGTTTCTTCTTCCTATTTAAAATACAAAATAGAAAATGTTGAAAATGAATTAATTTGAAACATTTAACCAGCTCTGCTAATAAAATTTCTAATTGTGCTCACTGACTCGAATTAGTTTGGAATAATAGCGACTCCTGGAAATATTTCGCCGCACGCTAACTCCAGCATACAAAATACAATCTATGCATCGAAACAAATGCGAAATGCGTGGGCGTCATAAAGTAAAAGTGGTGACCAATGTCACGCCAATGCATACATTTTTTATCGCTCTCAACGATTCATCGCGTCGTTATCCGTTACATAATCCGTTACGATGGTCTTGTTTACGAAAGAACAATGCGTAAAAGGATCGTAACAAAGCGACCTTCGACTACGCGATCTGCCTGGCCAATAAACTTAGCATGAACTCTTAATATTTGAAGAATCGCGAATTTCCGATATATTATTTCAACTAACTAAAAAGATAAATAAAGATTAAATTAGGAAATATTTTTAGGTGGTCACTTAAAAATATTTTCAAATATTTATAAATTCCCTAAAATCAGTTGGCACCTCTAATCTCGATTTTAAAGTACAGACGGCGAAAATATGTACCACTTTCCTATTTGTAAGTAGTAATGCCCGATTCTTGTCAGTCAGCTGACAATTACATACTTCATGTCTGACCAATGCAGGGCTCTATCACTGTGATTGATGTGCCTATCGACTTTAATACCTTTATGTTCTAATTTATAAGGCAAAAATAGGAATTTTGAAAATATTTTTTTATGAGATTCAAGTAAATTCCTTGCATTAGTTGAAAAATCGAAAATGAAAAGAAATTTTTTAAAACAACGAGAAAATAGTTATAACATAAATATCATCTCGCAAGCATTCCACATCAATCAAAACTAGAAAATACCAGAGATCTTTGCAATCCTGAAAAGAAACGAAAAAGAAAGTTTTTCCACGCGAATAACAAAGCTTAATGATAAAAAATATAAAAATAAACCTCAATTTCACTTCTTTCTATAGCTTGCATGATTTATAATAACACTTTCGAGTTTCTCCATTTTCCGACACTTGAAACCTCTTGCTCTCTAAACAGCTTTAACAAGATCAGATCATACATGAAGATTTGCAACTTGAGTCGTAGAGTACCTACAAATGCATGTTCATTGTTCAACTCCATATGAAAAGTAGATCAACATAAGTATAGCATAACCGGTCTTAATGTCAGTGACATAATAATTGCGAATAATATTCGGCATTGAAGACAAGTGGTGGGGAGAGACAAGATTGTTAAACGAAATAAAGGAATCAAGTTTTCAATTGTAGCTCTACACTTGCGACATTTTTTTTTTCGCATAATTCGTCCTGACGAGTAGTATATAAAGTCTAGCTGCAGATCCATACATCATCAGTCAACTTTAAAACACAGTCATGGCTTTCAAGGTGAGTCATGAATTCAATTTTTCATTACAAAATTCACATTTAATGTGTTCACATTTTCGCTCACCTCCCTTTGATTTTTACGCAAAAGTTCTCGCTCTTTCATGAAAGTGAATTAAAAGTGCCAAAGTAGATTTTCATGTTCGCGATTATATCTTTTTGAAAGTGTAGTTCGGCAGAGTGATTTGGATTACGTGTTTTTGATATGTTATAATAATTACGTGACAGCAAGTGAAAGTAATGGATTCAATAGAATTCACATTGCCATGGGGTCGTCCATTTATTGTATAGTGTTTTTTTTACGGTTTTTGTACCCTTTCAAGTATGGAAATCATAATTTCTTAGTAACTAAAATCAGAATAATATGTCTCTGAATTTACTTCAAGGGTTGTTTTATTATCACAAAAGGTTTTCTGATTATCTACGAGGATAGGAATCATAAAAATGATAAATTTCATGCTTCAATAATTGAGGGATGATTAAAATAAATATCGATTGTCTTATTTATTCCTTACGAAATTTTAATTTCTCTGCTTATCTAATTAAGGGATGATTAAACAACCCTTTACAAAAATTCAAAGACAATTGCTTATTAAAAAACTGTCCATTTTTCTTACTTGTTTCTTTCAGATTATTGCTTTGCAGGTTCGAAAACATAAACAAAATTGTATTTCGAATTTTTCACAGAAAGTTATTAATGTAAATTTGGTCTCCACAGATTGTTAAGGATGTCAAATAATGTCGCAAAATTGAAGGGCAAATTTTCATATTTTTTTTCAGTTTATCGTCCTCTTCGCCTTTGTGGCAGTAGCGAATGCTGGAGTGGCTCCTGCAGTGAGATTAGCAGCAAGTCATGAAGTAGTTGCCCATGAAGTGGATACTGAGTACGACCCTCATCCTCAATACAGCTACGGATATGATGTTCAAGATGCCTCAACCGGAGATTTCAAAAACCAACATGAAACTCGTGATGGAGATGTTGTTCACGGAAGCTACTCTCTTCTCGAATCTGACGGAACTCGCAGAACCGTCGACTACACTGCCGATCCAGTCAATGGATTCAATGCTGTTGTACACAAGGAACCAGCTGGAGTCGCTCTTAAAACTGTAGCTGCCCCTGTTGTTCACTCTGCACCAATTGTTCATTCTGCCCCTCTTGTTCATTCTGCTCCTCTTGCTCATTCTGCCCACCTTGTTCATTCTTCCCCTGTTGTTCACTCTGCCCCTCTTCTTCACTCTGCGCCCTATGTTCACTCCGCACCTCTTGTTCATTCTGCACCTCTTTCTTATCCATCCTACCCCTCTTACTACCACTGATTTTGTTGTTTTTTGTATTAGTCACTAGTCATTTGTTGACTTATTTTGAAATGTCCATATGCAGAAATTAAATAAATGTTTTCACAACTTTACGCCTACCCGTAAATAAATTGCCTTATTTAGCCCTATTTAAAATGGAGTTCTGACGAGGCCCTGGTCGGGATTACTATTTCCAATAAACATATTCTTTATTGATAGTGAAATGAAATATTGAAGAGTGATTTAAGTGGAAACCTTGTAAAATAGCTACATCCAAAAATTTTTCACATTTCATTATTTATGAAAATACAAAAGATGCTTGTATTTATATATGTATTTGAAAATTAACTAATATTAACGTATATTGTTGACAAATGCGGATATATTTTATATGAACTTTAAACAGCTTTTCACGAAAATTAATATTAAACTATTGTACATTTTATAAATAATTCTATTTTTTTCATCAATTTTAATAACTAGAGATTTCAAGGGATTTAAAAAGATTACGAGAGTTTTTAGGTGATCTCAAAGAATTAAAAAATATTTCACAAGGGGCCCCCTCGTATAATTTTTTGAGTATCATTAAAAATTCCTGGAAATACTTATAAATATTTTGAAATTAATTGAAAATGTTGAGGTTATTATGAATTTTTTTTTAATTCTTTAAAATCTCTTGAAATCCCTTTAAATTCCCTTAAATCACTTGAAATATCTTCCAATTCTCTAGAATCTCTTAAAATTCTCAATATCTTTGAAAATCCCTAGAAATACAAATATTTTAAAACTAATTGAAAATCTTGATATTATTTTAGAATTTTTGTTGAAATTCCTGAAAAATTCCTTAAAATCACTGGAAATCTCTTGAAAATCCCTTGAGATACTTTTGAAATAGTTAATAAACTTTTTAAATGACTTTAAAATCTTGAAACTCCTGAAATTTTCTTTTAAAATTGTTTTAAAATTTCTTAAAACCACTTGACAGGGTATTGACCAGTTTTCCCTACATTTGGTATTTACCAGTGTGAGCGTAGCAAACCTTCTAGGGTCAATGCCAGACAACAAGAACTTTTCTTTTTCGGAAAGCGTGGAATGTAAACTATGAATTCTGATTTGAATATGAAAAATGAACGCAGGGAAAGTTTGTTTGCGGTAGTAATATAAGAGAAACAAAATCTCAAGGTTTCTTCTCCACTTTACTCGAAATCGACTTTCTTGTCCGAATTATCTGTGCATTATCTGTCCACATTATTTGCAGTTATCAAGACTTGGTGATCGACACTGACGTCAGTGTGGCAATATAGTGTTGTCGAATGTTCCAAATGTCGAATATATGCGGGTTGTTAATGCTGAGATTGCCTTTGCTGGTTAAATGTAATAAGAGGCATGGACGAAAATAAAAGGACCTCTTGAGCATCCAATGTCCGAGTCACTGTTCAAGTGTCGACAACACTTCGATAAAAAAAAACTTTTTACGTTTATGTCCCTTGAAAATAAGATTTCTTATCGTATTCAGATCACATTACATGCGCTTTTTGCGCAATGAACGACTTAAGAAAAAAAAATATT
>JAUESI010000014.1:290747-304330 GCA_032275145.1 Synergus laeviventris | reverse complement strand
AATAAGATTTCTTATCGTATTCAGATCACATTACATGCGCTTTTTGCGCAATGAACGACTTAAGAAAAAAAAATATTTTTAATAACTGTCATTTAATATAAGTCATGGGCATAATTTATTACATTCAAATCTAAATTTAATCATTGAGATTCTTTGTTGGAAATATCTGTATGGATTTTTTATATAATAATTCACTGCTCATTGCACTGGGCTCTACAGGACAAATTGGAAACAAATATTGGAAATAAACTAATAAAATAACAAATTTTTTATTTTCTTTCAATTTTCTTGATTCCTAAATTCTCATATTAGTTTTTAAACGTCAAAGAATTCAAGAAGTTTTAAATTATTTTAAGTAACTGCATGTAAGAGATCTTAAGGAATTTCAAGTTTTTTAAAAGACTTTTAGGGACTACCACTGTGACATTATTTTCAACATTTTTCAAATTCAATACATATTTCGAAAAGTTATCACCGGATTTAGATTTTTTTCTTCTTTTGTTGGGAAAAGTAATTTCTACAAGTTTCATTATGAAAACTTTTCAAATAAAATCAAAATTTTCTTTAATTTTTAATCTTTAATTTTTTTTATATAACTTCCGAAGAAAGGACGAAAAAACACAGTTACTATTAATTAATATGACACTTTATTTTTCGATAGCATTCGCAAAGAATATTTGACAATGTATACAAAAGTAAAATAACAATAAAATTTGAATAAGGCTAAGATTAATATCTATGACTATCAGTTCTTGTGCGATATTCTGAACTCGGAAGAAGACCCCTTTCTGTGACCTAGATCTCGGCGACATTGATATGAAAGCGAGACTTGTTCGACCTTCACCGTAAGATTCGCAGTGAGTCGTTATATTGAAAGTAAAAACGTCTTGGGGAATCTCTTCCTAAAATCAAGTTCCGCAGTCTACACACTGGCAAGTCCATTGAGGTTATCAATTTGAATCACTTCTTTGCAAAAACCTCACTGAGTGTAATATAAAAAATGACAATAGCATCTACATGATTTGATATGGAATAATGATTGACTCTACAATACTCCTCCTCTCTCAAATTACAAAAAATTACAAAAAATTACAAAAATCAGTCAAATTAGTGAGAGTATGTGAAATAAGGAGTAGAGTAAGTTACATGGGCGATGTAAGAAAGAGGACCTGCAGAGCCAATTTTGGCAACTGGTGCTCCGTAGCTCAGCGCTGGTGCGTATTTACCAATTGGCTGCGCATATGTGATCTGCGCATGCGCAGGGGAAATCGCGGGTGCAGCAGCGATTGGCCGTGCGTAATTGTACTGAGCGGGTTGCGCATAATTGTACTGCGCAGCTGGTGCATAGTTGTATTGTGGCTGCGCGTATGCGATTTTTGCTGGTGCAGCTGCAATTGGTTGAACGGCTTGCGCATAGGTGAATTGAGGCTGCGCGTAGGCGATTTTTGCAGGTGCAGCTGCAATCACGGGAGCGGCTACTTTGGGAAGTTCTTTGCGGACAATTGCATTGAATCCATTATGATCATCGGCTGTGTAATCAACAATGCGCGTGGAACCATCGGCTTCAAGAAGGGAATAGCTGCCTCGCACTAAATCTCCATCACGAGTCTCTTGTTGATTTTTGAAGTCTCCGGTTATGGAATCCTGAACATCATAGGCGTAGCTGTACTGGGGATGGGGGTCGAAGTCGGCGTCGATGGTCTTGGCAACAACTGCTTTGCCAATTGGCTGAGCGTAGGCTACAGCTGGAGCAGCTGCGTATCCCAGTTGTGCGGGGGCTGCTGCATATCCCAGAGGGGCTCCGACGAATCCTGCATTGGCGACAGCGACGAGGGCTGCGAGGACGAGGAACTGGAAATATCAATTATATTTATTAATTTTTTTTTATAATTCTTTAACATTTTAAAATTCATATTTGGAAGTAATTTAAATAATAATGGATGAAAATGCATCTATTATCGAGGCACTGAACTTGTAGTCGGAATGAAAACTACCTAAATCTGTTTCGAGTAATTGGAGGTACTAATTTGAGAGAAAGTTTCATCGCTTCCCAATAACAGATCTAATATAGACTGAAGGATCAACCACGTAACCACATCAGTGAAATTTTGAACTGTTTACTTCCGAGAAATTGCAGTGTAAAGAACAGAGTTTTGTCATTATAAAATGTAATAATATGTAGTCTTATGTAAATAATACGATTAACTTTAATTATGAAATAAGGGAGATTGAATTAACTTTAATGAAAAAATCGTAAAGGGTCGTCCATATATTATAAAGGGTTCAAGAAGGGCTTTCGTAATCTCTTTTGGGGAGTTTTAATTTCTTTTAAAATCCCCGCAAATCTTTTTAAATCCATCTAAATTAATCATATCTTTGGAAATTCTAGGAAATCCTTTAAATCCTGTTGAAACACTTTAAAATCTTTGACTCTATTGAAAACTTAGAAATCCCCTCGAACCTTTGAACATTTTTTAAATCCTTTGAAATTATGTGAAATCTTTTAAAAAATCCTTGAAATCATTTAAAATAGACTAAAATCCTTTAAAATCTTTTAAAAAAATGTATTTTCTGATATTTCTAGAAATCTTTCAAATCTCTCGACATTTTGTAAGCCAAATAAGATCGTTACAATCATTGGAAATCCTATAAAATCTTTATAAAACATCTTAAAATCTCTTTAATTTATCTTGAATTCTAAATAAAAATTATTTAAATATCTTGAAATATATTGATGTTCCGTGATTTGTCAGGATCTTATTGTAAATAAAATAAAACTTTTTATTCCTTTCTTAAAAAAAAACATTGTTGGAGACTCCTTTGGCAGTTTTAGATTATTTTGATTACCGTGATTAGTAAAGACAGAGTAATGAAGGTAACATAAGAATTAATAGAGGGAGGAAGGTGTCACGATTATGGGAGAGTTTAAAAATACTAAGCAAAAAAAAACGTTAGGCAATAATAAATAAATAGAGGACCCCTGAAAATGAAGGGTAAGTGAGCTTTCTTGAGCTTACCTGAAAAGCCATGGTTGTTGTTGAGAGACTGGTGAATCGTATGATACTGACTCCTGATGGGGTGGAACGGTATTTATACGAAGCGAAGTCGACGCATCGCATAGCATCGCAAAGCTTCGAATTGGATCGTATGGTGGTTTCATGACGTAATACAAAAATATTCCTACATCCACCAAAGACAGGACAGACTTCCCAAACTCCATCGAATAAAGATATTTTAACTTTCACCAAATTTAAGCAGTATCCCGTCGGGCAACCGCACCCAATGTCACTATCTGGTCCATTACGTGCATTTGTTATGTAATAACCAATAACCAGATCCACCTTGCATTGCATAATTCAAAATGAGCCATCATAGGAAGTTCAGGAGCATCCTAAGGTCATCCAGTTCATCGACTCAGATTCACGAAATACAAAATAATACATAGATCGAGGAATTGTTGATATAGTATATGATGGATTTAAAATTGGAAATACCAATTAGGTACTTAAAATTGGTTAACATTTGTCCGTCAACCGACAATAATGTATCTTTTGTTTCATTTTTCGCAATCATTTTATTCCAGCCCACGAGTTTAATTCCGCCCACACGAGATGCAGTTTTGCATCTGAGAATCGATTTATTGAATCCATTCTTCAGAAAATCAAGTTGTAACTCGAAAAGGTATCGGGTAATAATGAGAAAATTGTAAGATATAAATAAGGGTTGGCAAGGAACGTGTTTCTGTTCCGGTGAATAAAAATATCAATGCTTTGTATTTTCTTTTGAGAATTCTTC
Organism: Synergus laeviventris; assembly: GCA_032275145.1. Lineage (NCBI taxonomy): Eukaryota > Metazoa > Arthropoda > Insecta > Hymenoptera > Cynipidae > Synergus > Synergus laeviventris. The sequence goes on along the minus strand of JAUESI010000014.1, from coordinate 300,535 downwards.
TCAATTGAATGTGGATTAAGTAATTGATTAACGTCCTTCTCGAACGTGGCTAATTTTAGAGAACATGCACATTGCATGAGATCTTGAAAGCCGCACCCATCGTTATCAAGTATCCCAAATTTTTTCTGTTTTTAACCGAAGGCATGTGTGTCAGGTTAACCGCATAACATATATATAAGAGTCATTGCATAATATGGATAAAAGGATATACATCTTCTCCGAAATCAGGATCAATGTGACCACTATTAATTTTTAAAAACTATAGCAACTATAAATGAGAATTTTTGATTTCTGAAATATAAAACCTTGAAATTCATTTATATCTCGTAAAATATCTTGAAATACTTAAAAATTAAAATAAGTTAATACCATCCCATCCCATGCAATATATTGGAAAATATCTTAAAACTATTTAAAATTTCATAAAATTCCATATTGAATCCTTGAATCCCTTAAAAGTCTCTAAAATTATACTTAATATCCTATAAAATATCTTAAAATCCGTCAAATCCCTTCAATTTCTCAAAAGGTCCTTAAATAATTTTTTTTAATTCTATAAAACCCTAATAACTGGTAAAATCCTCAAAATTTCTTAAAATTTCAATAAATTTCATAAAATTCTTTGAAATACCATGAAATCCTTCAATATTTCTAAAATTTCATTAAAAAATTTTATTAAATCCCTTAAAAGTCCTTAAAATAATTTTTAAATCTAATCGTTTTGACAACGTTCGATATTTGCTACTACATCCCTTTTTTAAAATATAGGATATTTAAATTAAGGCAAATGATAACTGATAAAAATTCTGCATTATTTTTGAAATGGTGAAATACTAAGTTTATTGATTTCTCTCGAATCAATCATTACTGTCAGGCTAATCGAAATCACGATGAATTTGTTGATCTTGTGAATTTGAATGACACGTGTCCGCTTGCTTTGAATAATAATTAAAAGTCTTACGATAAAATCAGGTGTTTCAGAAAGCAGCTAATTATGACACATGTCGATTGACGATAGGATACTTCAATTAATTCTTACTGTAATTCAATACAAAACTAAATTATACAATTATCAGAATTATCTTATTTTCCACTTACGAAGGCAGGTTGGCGACCTCGAAAAAGCATTATCGTATACCGGTGATTGAACCATCACGATTATCGTGAAGAATTATCTTGAAACTCTCTCAAAATTTGAATTAGTTCAATTTTATTAATTAATAAAAGTTTGTTACTAATTCAAATGGTAACAAGGACAAACTAAATAAATTAATTACTCCTTACTAAATGAATTAGTAACAATATTTAATGTCATATCTTAAAAATTTGTAGATCCCTTAAAACTTCTCAAATCTTTGAACAAGATATGAAAATATTTTTAAATCGCTTAAAATTCCGTGAGGAACTTTAAAATTACCTATAGTTCGTTAAAATTTCTTAAAAATTGGTTAGAATCTCTAAAATTCCTAAAAATCTCATAAGATTTTTTAAAATTTATAATCTTTTAATTTTTCTTAAAACCCCTGAAAATTTCTTAAAATCTTACGAAAAAATTGTTAATTCATTATAATTCTTTAAAATATCTTAAAATTTCATAAACTGTTTTGAATATTGTGAACAATTCAATTAATAAGTAAACATACTGAATAGATTAGTAATTTATTCTGACTAATTCACTTTGGTAATAGGTGACTTATAATATTCAAATGTAAGGCTACTAATTTACTTAGTCCAATTCTTACTAATTCACTTTATTGTGATCTAATCCGAAGTCAGCCAAAGTCCTATTCGAATGAATCTGAGGTCAAACCAAGATTTATATTCGACTGAATCCGACCCAATTCGATCCAATTTAATCCGATATGGTACGAAAAATTTCGCGTTAGCTTGGAATGAATTTCAATCCCAAACTTTCGCTAAGGAGGGAAATGATCAAGGTTCCCCGGTTCAAATGAGACGTGGTCTTTTATTGCGCAAAACCAATTACTGAATATTAAAAGATATGAAGTTTATTAATTATAAGATGCATTTAAAAATGTAATGTTTAAATCAATCGCAATTATAAAATAACGAGATAAATGCTTTATCAATCCAATATTCTTGTTTGTGTATTTGAAATGAATTATTATATTGAAGGCGTTAAAACCCTCACAATAATTGTTGGCAATTTATCATCGAAGTGTGCTCTTAATATATATATATATATATATACTAATTACACATAGTCATTAAAAATATATGATTAATTACGCTGACTTAATGTTTCTTAAAATGTTTTATAAACCTTTTTGGGAGTTGCGTATATATAATAGTATATGTGTAAGTTTGCACGACCACGCCCTAATTACTGTTCTCCAGAAATTGGGCCGAAATTAACTGGAGCTCTCGTGTTTTACAAAATATAATTAGTTGGTGGCCTCAAAATTACTGTGGATTAAATTACCTTTGGATCGCTTATATTATCAAGTTGGTACTTGCTTGTAAACAAAGAATTTTGTATATAATTGAATTACTTCTTTCTCAAAGTTTGATGATTTCAATAAAATAATTTCGAGTGACATATTTTTATATGAATGTAAACATTGTAATTATTGTAAAAAAGCATTTTTTGGAATGTTAATTTTCATTGGAATTTCGCAATGAAACCTTCATTTTCATAAATTTTCTCAATAGCATCGCTTGTAAGGTGTAAGTGAAGCCTTAGGTTTAAGTTTACGGAACATAAAGTGCAAAAGCTCGTGCAGAAGAAGCGAAGATGAACCACGATAAAAAGGGCATGTGACACAAAAGAGTTTTGCTCCCGGATGTTGTACAGACATACCGTAAAGCGAGAATTTATGAGCGTCAGTCGCGTCAAGGTTGAACACGATTGGTAATATGGGAAGCCAATTTTGTATCCAAGACAAAAAATGTAACACCGAAACCAATAGGTGGAACGTAGTATGAGGAATACAGGAATAATGAAATAATAAAGCAATACCTATCAAGTTACCCTCTGGAAACTGAAGGGTATATTTAAAAGCTTTCCAAGTTCAAAATCTCTTAATCTTCGAGGCATTTATTTCCATTTCATTAATCTCTTCAAAATTTTCTGCGTTGAAAACAAAAATCTTTAAATGTAAAATTGTAGGCAGGCTGGATTTTCATATGCAAAACTGTCGATAATGTGGACGCAAAAGCATAACTACAAGAAGATAGGCCTCAGAAATGAATAAAATCATGAAAAGTCAGGCTCAAGAGACTGTTTTCCCAAAATACAGATATTTGTATAGAAAGGTTGTGATAGGCTTATTAACGTCTAATTATCTCGAATTATGTGTAATTTACTCTCTCAATCTGAAAATGAGTACAATTTTACTAATTAATAATTGTTTTTTACTAATTCAAATGGTGCGATGTCGTTTACTATAAATTAGTACAAAGTTACTAATCCCATTAGTAACAACGAAAAAGTAAATAAATTGGTTACTCCTTACTAAATGAATTAGTAACACTAATTCAATGAAATATCTTAACAAATTTTAAATCCCATAAAATTTCGCAAATCTTTTAAAAGTCATAAAAGTCTTTTTAAATCGCTTAAAATTTCGCGAAGAACTTCCAAATTAAATACCTAAAGTTTGTTAATATCCCTTAAAAATTTGTCAAAATCTCTAAAATAATTCCCAAACATCTCATTAGACTTCTAAAAATTACTAGTGGCCCCTTAAAATTTCATAAAAAATTTTTAGATCTATTAAAATTTCGCAAAATCTTTTAAAAGTCATAAAAATCTTTGTAAAAATTAGGAAATATCTTAAAATCACTAGTACGTAAACCTACTAAATATATTAGTGATTTATTCTTACTACTGCACTTTGCTAATATGGTGACTTACTATTATATTTAGTAGAAAGTGGATAAATTACTAATTCAATAGACAAATGTAGGCTACTAATTTACTTAGTCAAATTCTTTCTAATTCAGATTAGTAGAGCAAGCTCATGAAACTTAAAAAATCTTTATGTGTTCTCGATAAATGACTCTGCTATTGGATAAATATAATCTTAGATCTAAACATACATCTAAAATAAAAAGACAATGCATATAGAATTTGTAAAATCGTTTAATAAAAATCGGTGATGTGAAATAAATAAAAGATTTTGGAAGGAAATTAGTGGTAGTAGGCGGGGGCGGCGTAAGAGAGAGGAGCGGCGATTTTGGCATGACCCAAAGGTGCTGCGTATCCGTAGTGTGCTGGGGCGGCGTACGCAAGAGGGGATGGTGCGGCGTATGTGTGAGCAGCATAGGCAGCAGGTGCGGCGTAGGCAACTGGAGCAGCGGCGATGGTCTTGACAACTGGGGCGGCAGCGACGGTCTTGACTGCTACTGCAGCTGGTTCCTTGCGGACAACGGCGTTGAATCCGTTGACGGGATCAGCGGTGTAGTCGACGATTCTGCGGGTGCCGTCAGCTTCGAGGAGGTTGTAGCTGCCCTGGACAAGGTCTCCGTCGCGGGTTTCGTGTTGGCCTTTGGAGTCTCCGGTCAGACCATCCTGGACATCATAAGCGTAGCTGTATTGGGGATGGGGGTCGTATTCGGTGTCGATGGTCTTGGCAACAACTGCTTTGGCAATTGGTTGAGCGTAGGCAAGGGGGGCAGCGTGTGCAGCATAGCCAACTGGGGCGGCAGCGTAACCAACTGGGCCAGCAGCATAACCGATGGCTCCGGCATTAGCAACAGCCACGAGGGCAGCGAGGACTACGAACTGAAATCAGATTTTCATGTTAGACATTCGGTTCTATAATAAATATAATTAAGTCCTTTAATTAGAATTTATTTCTAGAACTTGATGAAAACTTTATATTCTCTTAGATGCATGTGAATTTGTTTAACCCAAATATATTGTTATAATCCTTTTGTTGTTAGTATAATCTAATGGATTGTACGTTTTAAAATGGTTCACAGTTAGAATGGGAAATATGAATTGCACTAGTTACACTTGGAAACTTTTTTAAACACTTTTTTGTTGCACAATGTTTTCATTAACACATTTCACTCCTTCGTACCTTGAATGCCATTGTTGTGGTTGCTTCAGTTGCTTTCTACAAGTGATGTCGTTCGGTGCGAAAATTTCAGCTTATATAGGAGGTGGCCAGAATTTTTGATGTATGATGAAAGCATCACATGGGAGATTTGGGGGGCCAGTCTCGTAAGGCGGAAAATGTGGTAAGAAACTGGATCACCGAACGACAATATGGGGGTAAAGATACAATCTTCGCCTGTTGAATGAATTATTTTAATTGATCTTACTCAATTGTTCAAATTTCAAGCAAATTGTAACGCCATTTCGATTCGGTAACATGTGTGTAGGCGTTCTCAAAAGACAAAAAGTAATGCTCTACGGTAACTTTAACAATGGTTAGCAAACTTGAAAGTGCGAGTATGAAAAGAAAAGACATTAGTAGAAGGACTTTTAATGAAAAAGATGTGATAAAAGGATTAATATTCAGTGAGGATTTCGATTCTAGACGCGTCGTCATTCAGTACCTAGTAACACTCTCATAAAATATACTATTCATGTCAGTCAGACGTGCATTTTGCTCGGGTGCTAGATTTCTTCGGTAATAATCTTCTGTCTGACCATCACTTAGGACATCACAGAAAATAGAATCTCAGTAATAAATCTTGCGATTTCATTTTTTATCGATCTCATTTATAAAAATCTTCAATAAATCCTTCCATAATTCTTTCCTAAGTTCTCGAAGTATATATTGAACGCTTCGGATTGTTAGTTCTGTCTTCAATTTATAATTTTCGCCCACGAGTTTTTTTCTAGGAATCTATTGGACATTTCGGAATGCATAGTCGTAGTTTCTATCGGGCTCCAGGTTTCTCAAATTATATTTTAGTACCTCATATTTTTCGTGGAATATTTTAAGGGTTGCTTCGAGAACTCTCTTGTTTATTATGGTTCTTAAACCCGGAGGTGTTTGCTATGTAACTGAATGCCATAAAGAAGTAAGTGAGCTCTTGACGCGACCAGAAAACCAGACTTCATGTTAATAGTATGGCTCAGCTCGTAGGCGTATATCTTAGTGCACGCATTGCTTGACCAAGAAACGTTTTATTACAATCTTCTTCCCTTTCAGATTTAGTCTGAGTTTAGCTTTCGTTTTCCAAGAACTTCCTACCCCATATACTTTAATTTTAATAGAAATTCCAACTTTACAAAATAAATGTATTCGACATCAATGATATCGAAAGTATGACATTTAGTGCATTAAATTTTCAATTTTACTTTAGTTATATTATTAATTTACAAAACATTGAAAAACTTGTCATTTTTTACGCTGAAATATCAATCTATGAGGTACATTTCTTATGACGTAAATTAAGATGAGAAATGATCATAAATGACATAAATTCAGTTAAGACTGAGTTATTTTCCTTATGTAATTGTTGTGAGGCATATTTTTAGCTTCTATAAACCAGGATATTATAAAAAATGATGTAAAAATAGGATTAAAAAATTATTATCTATTTAGATTGATTGAATAGATTTCTTGTACATTCCCACTTAAGGAATTTTTTTCAGATCCTTTCGATTTACTTAATCGTTTGGAGGAATGGAATTTGTCCTTCGTAGGCGTGTCCGACTGTTCAGTTCATCGGTTTCATACATTTCGTTGTTATGCGCCTAAAATAACCAATTCTCCGTTTGCAACGTACTTCGAAAGTTTTGAGCTGCTTATGTGGTAAATTTAGCTAATAATTGCTTTTCTATTATTTCAAACATCTTTTTTGGCTTCATAACTGAATTCACCAATTTTATACACAATATGGACTTTATTTCAAAACCGCTTATTTTGAAAAATATGTACTCAAAAGTTTGGATACGCCAGAGGAAGTTTTCAAAAAATTGATACCTTCAAAAAGTTGTTCAAAGTTTTTGAAGCCAAATTGAAGACAGTAAATTTAAATAATTTGTACTTAAAATGAATATGTACTTAAAATAAATATGTTCTTGAAATAAATATGTATTTAAAGTAGATATGTCTTAAACAATAAATAATTTCAAAACATAATATAGAATTTCACGGTCGCAACTTGGTAATTTCAGTATCAAGTAACTTCTCCTTTCGCACTGGACGAGTTTTGTTAGGAACTCGATCTCAGTTAAATCCTCGTTCCCCAAGGACTTTTTCATGTCCCAACTGAAAGGATGTATGTGGGATGGATTCACAATTGTATTCGTTAATAATGAGAAATAAGATTATAACAATAAAGAGACAGGATTCTTATTAATATCTGGATCATTTATGCGCGGCTTGCAGGTGTTTCTGGGCAACCTTAAAAAACATTTTGAGCGTTGCCGACGTTGAATCCGGAACCGGAGGACTGATCAGGGTCGTTTTCGAAGGTGAGTCCACACCCAACGAAAAAGATTGTAGCCGTGACTACTTTCGTTTGATCAAGGCGAAAGTGAAATGCCTTATGGCCAATTTGGTGCTCCTTCGTTCTTTTTCAAATTCGGCAAATTAACAAAGCAGTTGTCTCATTTTAAAATTCATATTTTCATAATTTATTAATTCTTTATTATACGTATTCTTCAAAAGTTGTGTCTCTTTCCATATTATTATTTCATTTATATATTAAATATTTCTCAGAAATGATCATTGTCTTTGTTTCTCCACAAACTAAAATGGAAATATGGTCATGAATATGAATTTAATTACTGTTTCCGCATTGTTATTTTTTTATTGGAAAATTGAACACTGAGATTTTGTATTTTTTGTATGCACATAAGTTTATAATTTCTAGTTTTAATTCTAAAATAAAAAATAATAATTTTGGAAGAAAACTACATTTTAATTTTCCTTACAGACTCTGTATCAATAACAATTTCATAATTTCGCATTATCTAAATTTTTATTAATTCATTGAGAGGAGGATTAGTTCTAGTACTTCCTCTAAAATCGAATTCCCCTTCTCTCTTTTATGTTATTTTATTTTATTTCTCTCTTATCTAGATTATCTGTAATACGCAAAACACGTCTGAAATAGTATCTGCGAATAAATTAAGCCCCCTTAAAATGGTAACGAGGGACAACCATGGAAAGTTGATCAAAAGCAGGTGATTGACGGTCTGCTTCTTGTCGCGACATATAGACATATAGACATAAAGATAGCCGAGAACCGCGGATCCAGACAGAGATAGGAACAAGAATGTTTCAGGCCCACCTAATTTACGAAACTGTTCCACTTACTTTTTCATGTTCTCATAATAGGGGTCTGTTAGATGATGTAACGAAATTCATAATTTTCAATCTAAAGGATCAACGTCTGATATCAAATTCAAAGACAAAGGGCGCATGAATTAATATTCCAAAAATTCTATAAATTATTATTGGTTTGAGTTTTATTTATACTAATCGTTATTGTTATATAAAAATTAGAAAATTGGTGTTTTTTCCCCAGTAATTAGGAGAAATAAATAAGAATTCTAAAATATAAGAATTAGAATTATAATTTCAATAAATAAAATGAAGAAAGAATTGCTACTCGTCATTAAAATTCCTCAAAAAGCATTTATTTAAAAAAATCAAATTTAAGAAACAAAGAATAATGTATTCCAATACTCTTGAATTTCATTATGCGATACAATCTTAAATTATTATCACATTATGGTATATGAAAAAAATTAATTAGGTAAGGAGAGCCTGCTCAGAAATAATGATCAACATGGCACTACAATTTACAATAGGGCTGACAATTTAGGCATTTTCCCTACACGTGATAAACTTATGGGCCATAAATTCTGTAAATATCTGAAAAAAGAAATGAGAGTACATTTTATGATTAAAGAATCGTTTTCACCCCTGAAGGCCATCGGGGATATTAATGCAATTAAAATTGAGTCTTGCACAAAGAGACCTTTGCCTTTCCGTGGCAAATGTTTTTATCGAGGTACTTTGTTCGTGGAAAGTTTAGTACGAATACAGAGAGTGGGGAATGCATCCTTCCAAGTTCAAGAGCAATTTCTGTACCCGAACTTTGAAAGTCCAGAGTTTCAGTGGAGGGGGTTGTCAGTGGTCAGCGGTCAGTGGTCAGAGGTATATAAGGGAGACGTGATCAACCAGAGTCATCACTGAGTCTAGTTGAATCAACTGAACCAACACAACAATGGCCTTCAAGGTGTGTAACTATTTTGTGCATCATCAGTACCATAGTGGACCTTCTGTCTTCAAAAGTGCAGACAAAAAGCTAAATTCAGTAATTTTTCAAACGCTAACAATAAACAATAGACTAGTGCTTTATTCACTTTTTATTTGGCACTTGAATTTAAAAGGGTGGAAATTGCATTTTTTCATACAGTGCTGTGTTTTCGAAATTTAGGGTGTTTTGTATTATTTAACTTGAAATTCAATTTTCCGAATCCAAGGCTTTTTTTGTATTTTCATTTAAGAAAATTAGTCTCTATAATAATTAAAAAATAAATTCATACGACAGGTGTTTAAATTAGAGAGATTTCTAAAATTGTTTCTAAAAGTGTAGAATTGACAGTTGGCAGTGATAACAAATTTCTATAATTTTTTAAGAATAAAATATGTAAATGCACTGCAAGAAATCTGAGAAGTGACAGGATAAATGTAGTTTCAGACATTCTTTATATAAACGATAAAAATATGCGTGTAAAAGTGAATTGTTAGGTAATAAACAGTTTTATTATGATTTCAGTTCGTAGTCCTCGCTGCCCTCGTGGCTGTTGCTAATGCCGGAGCCATCGGTTATGCTGCTGGCCCAGT
>JAUESI010000014.1:254939-290647 GCA_032275145.1 Synergus laeviventris | reverse complement strand
TTCATTTTATAATTACATATCAAAATAGGTAAATCTCCCAAATTATGTAAGTTATCTATCGATGTTAAAATTGTTTTCCAGTATTAAAAAATTAAATTCAGAAAGTTGAATCTTGTCTATTATAATCAAGAAAATTAACGATTCACAATTTTCTAACTTACATACGTGTATTTCTCTTTGAAAGTTAATAGAAGATTAACAGAAACTCAAAAAAGTAATTCAACGCTCAAAGATTGCACTTATCCCCAGACATTTCGATCTGATCCACTTTCTTGATTACTTTCGTCTGGTATACCCTCAAGGCTTGGCCTTCCCAGAATCTAACGTATGATGCTTGCGTCACACTTAAAAGTCCTGGCGACCTCCTATAAAAGCCGAAATTTGAACACTGGACGATATTATTTGCAAACAGCAACTGCAGCAAGCAACATAAAATGGCATTCAAGGTACGATATAGTGAAACGTGACAATAAAAACTATCGTGCAAGAAAAAAGTGTTTAGAAAAGTGTCATTAGTGAAATTTATATTTTCCATTTGCTGTGAATTATTTACTTTCAATTTCTAAACTCCCCTACAAATATCCATATTTTACATCAAATTGAAAAAATGTTCAGTCTAAATTCTGAATTATGCTTATTTGTACGGAATTCGCAAAAGAATCTAATTTTATAATTTTTAACATCTTTAACATCTGATTTCAGTTCGTAGTCCTCGCCGCCCTCGTGGCTGTTGCCAATGCCGGAGCCATCGGTTACGCTGCTGGCCCAGTTGGCTATGCCGCCGCCCCAGTTGCCTATGCTGCGCAACCAGCCCCCCTTGCCTACGCTCAACCAATTGCCAAAGCAATTGTTGCCAAGACCGTTGACACCGAATTCGACCCCCATCCTCAATACAGCTACGCTTATGATGTCCAGGATGCTCTGACCGGAGACTCCAAAACCCAGCACGAAACCCGCGACGGAGACCTTGTCCAGGGAAGCTACTCTCTCGTGGAAGCTGACGGCACCCGCAGAATCGTCGACTACACCGCTGATTCCGTCAACGGATTCAACGCTGTTGTCCGCAAGGAACCAGCAACCGTAGCTGTCAAGGCCATCGCTGCCGCCCCAGTTGTCAAGGCCGTCCATGCTGCCCCAGCTGTCTACTCCGCCCCTGCTCACTATGCCGCTCCAGTTGCTGCCTACGCCGCCCCAGCACACTACGCCGCACCTTTGGCTCACGCCAAAATTGCAACCCCTCTTTCCTACTCCGCCCCCGCTTACTACCACTAAATCTTGATGTACATTATTTATTAAATAAATTCTTCGAAACTATATCTACCATGGCTTTGTTCTTTCTTTTATCCGTAAACTCTCTCAAACTGAATTAATAAGAATTTGAATAACAATAAGTAAATTTGTATGTAGCCTTACAAATTATTTATTTTTCCATTTTCCACTAATAGAATAGTAAGTCACCTATTACCAGAGTGAATTAGTAAGAATAAATTATTATCTATTTAGTAGTTTCACTCTCTTACCATATACTAATTTAATTGTTTACATTGAATAGTTTTTGGAACATCAGTAATTTTAAACTTTTTGTATAAATAACTATGTTATTTTTGACATATTATTTAACTTTTATTTCTATTTATTTAACAGATTTTAGAGGATTTTCAAGGATTTTTAAGTATTTATAAAAAATTTTCAGTTATTCTATGCGATTTTAATGGATATTGTATAGAATTTTGAAGTTTTTTATGGAATTATATTAAGTTATTTTTAAGAATTATAGTAAAATAACAATTTTTTCGAGGAATTTTAAAACAGCTTCTACTTTGAACGCTCGAAAAAAAACTATTTTTGTGAATTTTTTTGAGATTATTAATAATAGTATTGATGTAAGATTTGTTTGGCTTAATAAATACACTCTTGAAACATTTTTAAAATTTATTTTATATCAACCGGCTGAACTAGGATTATTTTTAAATTGTAATTTACAGAATACGTTGTTAAATTTCATAACAATCAGTTCAGTAGTTTTTAAGATATTCAGACTTTGCCTGACGTTTTTATGTAAAAAAAAGTGTAAAAAATAAATTTAAAAAAATATTTTTTATGTATTTCAAGTGTATATTTACTAAGGCTAATAAACTCTACATCGATATCATTATTAATAATTTCAGAAAAAATTCACAAAAATAGCTTTTTATTCAAGCGTTCAAAGTAATTCTAGTAATTTTAAGACATTTTCACTGGTTTAGGAGAATTTAAAAGATTATTGGGAAATTTTTTTTAATTTTATGAGATTTTAAGAATTTTTGAAATATTGACAAGTTTTTAAGAAATTTTAACGAACTTTTGGTGATTTTAAAATTCCTCATGGAATTTGAAGCGATTTTTAAAGATTCTTATGACTTTAAAAAGATTTTGCGAAATTTTAAGGAATCTAGAAATTTTTTCATGGAACCTTTTCATGATTATAAAGATTTTGCAAAATTTTAAGAGATCTGAAAATTTTTGTATTGAATTTAAAGGATTTGTCGTAATTACAAGAAATTTCATATTTTTCCGGGGACACTTTTCGATCCCAATTCGGCCCTGGCAAATGTAAAAGAATTTGACTTTGAATTTTGAAAAGGCCTATATTGTTCCAAATCGACTATTGCTCACTTTTTAAAATTAATTGATGCTTAGTTTTTAGGTCTAATAAGATTTTTAAGGGATTTGCTATTTATTTTTTAATTATTTACTTGGTGAAAATATATATAAAAAAACTAACAAAATTACACATTTCTATAATGTAATTTTTTCATTTTTAAACAAATTGATGAAATAATCTCATTTTTGAACATTATTATTATGGCAAATGAAAATTAATCATGTAATTTCTGTATAAAAGAATCGCAATTGGACTTTTTTTTCATTAAATCTAGTCGGAATCTTTTAATTATTGAATATATAATTTCAAAGATTTACCACAAGCGTCATAATTAATAAATATTATAAAATATATCAGTTATTATTCTAGTAAGGGTTTTTCGCTCCAATAGTTATATAGATGATGTTTTTTACTATAAAGAGAAAAGATTGGATTTATTTTTAAAACTATTTTTAAACACGAAAATTGATTAACAGAGTAAGCAATTTTGATATCTATAAATAACAATTTTACTGACCAAACGTTTCAATCGGACATTTTGTAGTAGAAAAAAATTCTTTTACAATAAATATTATTGAAATTAGTTCAATCACGATAATTAACTACAGATATTTATTAAAAAAACAATAAATAATGATTTTAATGTAACAATAAAATTTTATGTAACAATTGTGTTAATAAATACAAATTCCAAATTAGAAAGTTACTCAAAGCACTTAAATGGCACATCAATTTAAAAAATAGTTTTTTATAATAATAATTATTACGATAATCCTCCTGCAATAGTAATAATAATTAAAAAATTGGAGCAATAAATAACAGTAGATTAAAATATAGTACATAATATTTCCAATTCTCGGGGTGAAAAGCAAAATTTATTTGCATATTAAATGTACTGCACGACACAAAAGTTAAAAAAAATCAGTAAACCCCGCAGGCTACGAGTTACTTTCTAGCTCAAGTTCTCTCCTTGGTGAATGCTGTCCCCCAAAATGAATCACAATTTAAGGTCATATACCTAATAATATCCGTACTCCTTCTTATAAAAGCCAAAATTCTCGCTCAGAACGACATCATTTGCAAACAGCAACTGTACCAATAAACATATCACAATGGTCTTCAAGGTATGTAGAATCGACTCTATTACAACAAACTTCTTTTCAATCCCTACGTAATATTAAATTACAGTGTAGACTGTAAAGTCACTTATATCAACTGAAATTGAAAATTCTGACTTTTATTTATTAACACGTTATCATTTGCACAAATCAATTCCATATCAGCTCAACAATCAGACTTCCGTTATCAGTTTTCTTCTGAACTTTTATTTTGAAAATTTAAAGTCAATAAATAGCGGATTATACTTAACTAGATTAGACTTGCTCACATTTCTTTTGCTTATTTTGTCTGAATTTTATCATCTGATTTAATTTTTTATTTCTCAGTTCATCGTCCTCGCCGCCTTTGTGGCTGCAGCCAATGCTGGATTCGTATCCTCCCCCTTGGGATACGCAGCGGCCCCAGTAGCTGCCCCCTTGGCATACTCTGCAGCAGTTGCCGCCCCAGCTGTCTACTCTGCACCAACTTACGCTAAATACGCTGCACCTCTTTCCTACGCTGCCCCAGTTGCTCAATATGCCGCCGCCCCAGCATTCTCAACCTACGCCGCCGCCCCAGCGATCGCCAAAGTACATGCCCCTCTGAGCTACGCTTCCCCACTCAGCTACTCTGCTCCTTTGAACTACGCCACCTCAGTACACGCTAAAGTTGCTGCTCCTCTGGCCTACTCTTCACCTTTGGGTTATGCAGGATCTTACTATCACTAGAGTCTGATAAACTATATTTAAATAAATTAATTGTATTTAAATAAATTTTTATACAATCTTATATCCTGAATATTAATTTTTTTATTCGTAATTGGACCTCCACAATACTGTTTTTTGGAAAATTCCAAGGAACTTAAAAAATTGGAAGGAGTTCCAGAAGATTTAAAGGTTTTTAAAGATTTTAAGGGATTTTAAGTTACATGTGCCACAAAATTTAAGGGATATCTTATAGGATCTCCACTAATCTCAAAGATTTTACGGGATTTTCAAAACTGCAAGATTTTTCAAATGATTTTAAAGATTTTGGGTCACATTAAATAATTTCAAGTAATTTTAAAAATATTTTTTAAAAAGTTGTAAGATTTTCAAAAGATTTCAAAGAATTTGTACGATTTTGAAAGTTTTCCAGGGATTTCACAAGTAATTTCTCAAATATTAAGAAATTTTATAAGCTCTTGAATGATTTCAAAAACTTCAAAGAATTTTACAAGATTTTTACACCTTTATGAAATATTTCTCGAACCCACCCCCCCTCGTAGCAGAATCATAACCGATCTTTTTGAACCCTCCCTCAACCCCTAACAGCGTTACGTAATTTATGAACGACCCCTAAACTTATTTGAACCTCTCTAAAATTTAATCAGCGAAATTCCACTGATATTCGAGTACGAGCAAAGCGAGTGTGAAAAGGCCACAAAAGGTGGAAATCACATTCTCACACTAGTATCGAACTGTATTTTTTGACACGACATGTGCGAAGTTTGATTTAGCATACGCTTTTCTGACCCAGCATGTGTAAATATTTTTTGGAGGGGTTGGGCTAAAGTTTCACACGTCTACTCATTTTTTTCTTATCAAAGATTTCTCATCGCGATTTCTCATTGCAATAAACAAATTATTGTAAATAAAACAATTTTTTTAGAGAGAATCTTTGAAGAAAAAATAATTCGTCTGAAACTTCAGCCCAATTTCGAAGGGCCCCTCATAAAAAAATGAACGAATTAACAATGTATCCAAAAAAATGTAATCATTAAAATTGGTTTGATTATAATTTGCATTATATTATTACTTTTGTAAAAATAATCAGTTACACTGCGTCTGATTAATAGCGAGTTTGTGATAATCATATTGTTAAATATAAATTTGTTATGCTGTATATACAAATAATATATTATTGTAATGACAAATTATTATTTTCTGCAAATGTTGTTACTATGGTATATATTATTATAAAGAATGAAACGTGTGTAAATAGTTTAACAAATAAAGAATGGAAACTGAAGATAAGATTCTACGAAAATTTATTTAAATAATTCAATTAAATATTATACAAAAAGATCTAGTGGTAGAAAGCTGGGGCGGCATAGCCTAAAGGTGCAGAGTAGCTCAGGGGAGCAGCAACTTTAGCGAATGCTGGGGCGGAGTAGCTCAGAGGGGCATGTACTTTGGCGATCGCTGGGGCGGCGGCGTAAGTTGAGTATGCTGGGGCGGCGGCATAAGCTGAGTATGCTGGGGCGGCAGCATATTGAGCAACTGGGGCAGCGTAGGAAAGAGGTGCAGCGTATTTAGCGTAAGTTGGTGCAGAGTAGACAGCTGGGGCGGCAACTGCTGCAGAATATGCCAAGGGGGCAGCTACTGGGGCCGCTGCGTATCCCAAGGGGGAGGATACTACTCCAGCCTTGGCTGCAGCTACGAAGGCGGCGAAGACGATGAACTGAGAAATAAAAAATTAAATCAGATGATAAAATTCAGACAAATAAGCAAAAAAAAAGTGATCAGAAGAAAACTGATAACGGAAGTCTGATAGTTGAGCTGATATAGAATTGATTTGTGCAAATGGTAACGTGTCAATAAATAAAAGTCATAATTTTCAATTTCAGTTGATATAAGTGACTTTACAGTCTACACTGTAATTTATATTTACGTAGGGATTGAAAAGAAGTTTGTTGTAATAGAGTCGATTCTACATACCTTGAAGACCATTTTGATATGTTTATTGGTACAGTTGCTGTTTGCAAATGATGTCGTTCCGAGCGAGAATTTTAGCTTTTATAGAAGGAGTTCAGTATGATGGACATATGGATGGCCTTAAAGATTAGACACTGATAGATTTTTAGGAGAGGACTTGCCAAGGAGAGAAATTGAGCAAGAAAGTAGATCGTAGCCTGCGGGGATGTCTGGGACTCAGATATGTATCTGATGACCTTTAACAAAACGTTGAACCTTCTATTGTCTCAATATCCATCGATTTATCTTTGAACCAAGAACACAATTTGGAAATTTCATGATTTTGATAGAGAGTTCTTTTTCATTCTCTAATCAAACACCCGAATTTAGACTTACCATCTTTTAGTTTAGTTTTAGAATCAAATAATTCGAAACTGGTTTTTAATTATTTTTTGGTCCTATCATAAAAAGGAAATGCGACTATATCGAAGGATTGTGAAATATTTCCAAAGAATTTATGAATTTTCAAAAGATTTCCATTTCAAGATTCCTGATTTTTGGGAAAAATGGAAACCTTAAGGTACCAATATTAGGAAGTTAATATTGTGGATTAATTAATTACTTTGTAGAAAACTCAATTTAGCTTTAGACTAACGGCCTTGTCTTTTATCCTTGAAGTACATCTCCCGAAAACTATTGTAAACTATTACAACTGTCTGACCTTGAAAAAGGTGTAGTGACTTTGCAATTTTCTGTAATGGTACAGGTTCAAGTTGTAAGTCTATGATCTCTGTATGACTAGTACAATTTCATTATATCAGCTCACATAAGATTAAGTAACTGGAGGCAAGGACGCGGCCTAGTCCCCGTAATGGGCCTCTCATATCGATCCCCCAGCATCGCCTTTGGGTGTGATCCAGTTTCTTGCCCAATTTCTCGCATTACAAAGCCCTGGCCAACCAATCGACTGTAGACTGGTCCTTACATCACATATATCTAACGTTCAGATCACCTCCTATAAAATTCGAAATCTGAGCACCGAAAGTTATCATTTGCAAGCAGCACCTGTAGCAATCAACACAATGGCATTCAAGGTACCAAAATCCAAAGCTATTAAAAAATTATTTGTAAATCTAAAATTAAACTTGTACACAATACCCACACTAATCTATACATTGTCTCAAGACATTGCTTACGAATTTAATTATTTAACCCTGAATTGAACTTAAACACACAAAAAATTTTTGAAAATTACATTATTTTCTTTCTTTATTAAGTTTTGATATAAACTTGCTTACATATATCTCTGCCAATCTTAATTGCTCCATGGATCATCCAAATACCTTTATTATTATAATAATAGCGTTTTCAGTTCTTCCTGAACTTAAATTCTCGAGATACAAAAAATCTTCATCAGCCATATCCTCGTCCACCCATTTCGCTTCTTCTTGAACAGCTTTGAAATTTAAAAAAGAAGTAATTAGAGATAAATTTATAAACAGAAACATTTTTTCAAAGAAAACTTACAACATGTGATAATCAAAATCTGATTACAGTTCGTAGTCCTCGCCGCCCTCGTGGCTGTTGCCAATGCCGGAGCCATCGGATACGCTGCTGCCCCAGTTGGCTATGCCGCCGCCCCAGTTGGTTATGCCGCCGCCCCAGTTGGCTATGCTGCACACGCCGCCCCCCTTGCCTACGCTCAGCCAATTGCTAAAGCAGTTGTTGCCAAGACCGTTGACACCGAATACGACCCCCATCCTCAATACAGCTACGCCTATGATGTCCAGGATGGTCTGACCGGAGACTCCAAAAGCCAGCACGAATCCCGTGATGGAGATGTTGTCCAGGGTAGCTACTCCTTCATTGAATCTGACGGAACCCGCAGAACCGTCGACTACACCGCTGACCCTGTCAACGGATTCAACGCTGTCGTACACAAGGAACCCGCTCAAGTTGCCGTCAAGACTGTAGCTGCTGCCCCAATTGTTAAGGCCGTCCATGCTGCCCCAGCTGTCTACTCCGCCCCTGCTCACTATGCCGCTCCAGTTGCTACCTACGCCGCTGCTCCCGCATACGCTAAAGTTGCCGCCCCCCTCAGCTACGCCGCCCCCGCTTACTACCACTAAATGTTGATGTATATTGTTTATAAATAAAGTGCCCTAGATTACAATACATACTTGAGTCTTATTTTATCTTCCAACTTTAATGCTGAAATCGTTTGCAATTACAATTAAATCTTAACATCAGTTCGCAAAAGCGCATAATTGTTTTAAATCATATTGGAATCTCTTTAAATACCTAGACATTTCTTTTTAATCAATTAAAATTTCTTAGAATACTATTAAATCTTTTAAAATCCCTTCAATTCTCTCCCACTTAAGGCACTAAGTTAAAAATTAAATTTTAGAAGTTTAAATAAACTTTACAATAGATAATTTAATAATGAATAGTTTTTCAAACTCCATCCAAAAATAATTGGTTCTTTTTAACTCTAGACAGTTAATATTTTTTAAAGTGGCTTAAAAAGATGAAGGATCTAGAACTTACAATTAAGTATAATAAATATGGAACAATATCACTTTTTCTTTAAATTTTCAATACTATTCCGAGTTCGATTGGTAGTCACACTCTTTAGTTCAATTATAGAATTTACTTTTCCTTTGACCTCTGACCTATCATATTTGACCTTTGGTCCATAAATTTTAAATCTTGACGCCTGACCTAGCCAATGAAATCTTTTCCTGGGAACGCTTGGCAACCTCTTTAACTTATTTTTTTCAAATCCGAAGGCCCAAATTAATGGTATAAAAAAAATTACTTGAAAATGTGTTTCCAAAATTAGATTGCCACTGAATTACATACATTCGAGTGACTTTCTCTGAAGTCTGTAAGATTACTCAATGTGACCACGCCTACATGTATGGATGTGTAATACATTCGTAATCTAAAGCAGCATTGCGCGTAACCACCCTGGTGTACTACATTCGTGGAATGACCTTGGCCTAGTTACTTAACATACTCTACTGTCCTTTTTCCATCAAGAAAGATACTATATAATATTATAATAAAGAAAGGCTTCCACCAACAAGAGAAAAATATTTCACATATATCTAAAATGGTCCAACCGAAATTTAGATTGAAGATTGTTGAACTTTTAATGCTTGTGTTAGAGGCTATATAGTTTCAAGAACTATAAAACAAAATTCTTTTTCAATTCTTCAATTTTATAAAAATATCCGTCTTTACAATGCAAAAGCATATAACATAAACTAAGACGAATAAGTTCATTAAAATTTCGAAAAACATGCAAAGGATCTTAAATAAATCAAGAACGAACAATTGAAAAACAAAAATTAATTATATATATATATATATATATATGATCTCTCTCAGTATTTTATTCAAAACGAACTTTGTGCTTAACGTACAATACTGAAGGCACTAGTTTCCATATGTAATGAATTGATATCCTTTCCTTCACAAAATGATCAATATAAGTTAAAAGGCGAAATACAATTTGTAAATTTTAACTAGTTTGATTTTTGATCGTAGACAAATATTAAACTGGAGCCACATAAGTCTAAATATTATTCATTAAACGAACTTGAGGCATCAAAAAAACATGTTATGGTGCACTAACATTATATGAATACTAAATAATCTGAGTTTTAATTCTAATTCTAGACATTTAAAAGAAACTTATAAAAAATTAGAAATAATAAACTTTTTATTTTATAGGAACAATATAAAAGAATAACTTATCTTCGGTTATACGTTCAGTGAATGAAACGTTTCTTGTTTTTAAAACCTAGATTATTAAACAAATATAAATATTTACATAAGAACAATTAAATTAACACTAATCACTCTTACTTACAAAGTTAAAATTCCACGATTCCTGATTTAGTCGATGGTGGAAAATCTATTCCATGTTTTCTGACCTTTCGGGCGGTGCCAGCCTGTAAATAGATACATTTTGTTAAATAATTTCTGATAACGAAAATCCATTAGTTTTAAAGACGGTTTAAAAAGTTTTTGTTTAGAAGAAATTAAAATATAAAGCAATTCAAGTTTTAAGTGTAAAAGTAATATATCATACCGGTGTATCGTAATATAATCATCAACTTGAATGCTGGAGGTATCCAACGGAGTCAAAAATGCAAACTGACTTTGAGGATGAGACCTTGTATGATCCAACAAAATGTCCATAATAACTCGCCTGTTAATTTTATCCTTTGAAACGAAATTTTTAACGAATTATTAATTTATTAAATTTATAAACAAACAAATATCAGGACAAACTCAATTTAAGGATTTACCATGAAAACGTCGAACTCATCAAGGAAGTAGAATGGGAGTCCAGTACAATCCCAAAGAGCTAAAATAAATGCAACAGTGGAATACGATCTTTCTCCACCGGATAAAGATTTCGCATCATTCGATGGTCTTTTGGCATCATTTTGAGGATTTACTTCCAGTTGAAGCACCTTCTCTTTATGATCAATCTTTATTGATCCCTGCAAGAGAAGAAATACGAATTAAAACATTGATATTTTTTCAATTTGAGCCCTTATAAATTAAAAAAAAATCAAAATAACGCGTACTTTGTACTTTCGAAGTTGCAAGACGATTTGGAAAGCCTCTTGAACTTTTTCACCGATCTGCCTCTTCATGTCTCTATAGAGATGTCTACGTTTCACAAGCCTGACTTGATGTTTCTGAAAAATTTCAAAACAGTTATATATTTGAAAGGATATTTCTGAGAAATTAATATTTAATTATTAGCACATTTAAATGAAATTACCTCGCAAGATTTCTGCAGAACTGTTGCAAAACCAATGACCTGGTTATACTTATCAAGTTTCTCCTGCAGTTCTTGATTCAAATCATCTTTAGAGCCGTATTCTCTCTGAATCATTTCGATCTGAGCTTTAATCTCGTCTGCTGTATGCTTAATTTCTCTCTCAGTTCTGAAGAAAATATAATTTTAAATTTATAAAAATAAATTAGGATTGACAAATAAAGAAATATTTCATTCATTTTTAGTACCTGGGTGTTTCGACTCTTTCACCGTGTTCTAAAGCTTTCCTTATAGCTGCATCAACACAACGTTGTTGTTTCTCTAAGTCTGCAGTACATTTCAGAACGTTTTGCTTAGCGATCTGCAGTTTCTTTGATGCGTTTTCGAAATTTGAACGTAAATCATTTCGTCGGTCATTTAGCTGATTTATTTCATCCTAAGAACAAATTCGTTTGTTTTTCAGAGCTGATCGTTAATTTTTAATTGATATAAAGTTAAAAAATGAAGGATAATTTTTAATTGAAAGATATTAAAATAAATTTGGAAATTGGAATTCTGATAAAAAATATAAATGGATTTACCTTGAACGGATTGAGCCTGAACTCAAGGTCATTAGTGAGATTTCGACATCGTTTAGCTTCTGCATCCAACTGCGCGATGTTTGCCTGCATCTCAGCGACTTCCTTCTTCAATCGCTCTTCTTCAACTTTTGCTTTCTGAAGTTTTGTTTGATGACGATCCATCTCTTCGGTCTAAAATATAAGTATTTTCGAAATGACACCTACTCACGGTTCACTTAAATTCTATGAAATTTCTGTTAAAATAAAACTAACTTTATGATAAATTAGATTACATAAAAAATTTTTAATCCACTTACGTAAACTTCCACTGAAGTGGTGTTTTCCATCTCAAGTTTGTCCTTTAGAGCAGCTATGGCACTTTTTGTTTTTCCTTCCATGTTTCTTAATTTTGAAACCGTCTCGTTCACTTGTTTCAAATCAATATTTGTTTCATTTATCTTGTTCAAAATCTCATTATAATCATTAACGACGCTTTTTTGCTCTTCTTCAGCTGTCTCCTTATCTTCTTCCAAAAGTCTAAAAGTAAAATATCAACGAAGTTAATTAAGAACGAAATATTAAATCTTAGATCAATATTCAGACGATAGAAAATTCAACGAAATACTAACTGGATTACTTGAGTCGTGGAAACCTGGAGGAACTTCGCTCTCATCCCTCGTCTCCCACCATAAGTTTTATAATGCGGATCTGGAAAGAAAAGATCTCCTTGTTGTGTGAAAGCTTTTTTACAATTTCGGGGAACATTTTGTGCATTTGACATGACTGCACAAGCTTCTTCACTAGTTGGAATCAGCATCACACACTCTATTTCTTTTTGATCTATTAAGAAATTAGCTATCACTGGATCCGATATTTCCATCGCCTCCACGAGGTTCGAGTATTTTGATGAACGAGCGCAATGGCGCTCAACATTGTGAACCTAAATTCCAATATATTAATTATTATTTCAAGAGAAATTAATAAAGAGAATTAACAATCTCATTTCGAAAATTTGTGCATACGTACTATGTTGTGAAATTTGCTCGAGGTTATTTGAGGGCATCTCTCATCTCGGAAAACTTCCCTCATAATCATTCCAAGCTTCTTCGCGTCTTGAGTATTGTCTACACAGAATCCATTCAGCAATGAAGGCGAAAGGAAATTTTCTACTGCTGGAATCCAATTTTGATCTTTTAACTTAATAAATGAGCCAACTGGACCGCGAGGTTTTTCGTTGAATCTTCCTTTTCGAAATTCCTCGTCGATTCTCTTAAGAAGACGCGGCATATTAGGACTGTATACCGTCATCGCATTGTTGGACTGCCTCTTAATTGCGGACAAATTCTGCGTGATTTTCCCTAAACCAAAAAAATTGTATAATCTGTTTAAGAGTATTAACATATTAAGTAAAATTGAGAAGGGAAATAGAATATTTTACATTATTTTATATCAAGTATATAATTCTCTACATACTTATCCTTGCCGCACAGGCATCAACTTGGATTTTCAAAGTATATTCTTGTTGTTTAAGTCGTGCCTTGTTGCTCTCCGCATGCATTTGATCGGTTTGTTTGGTACGTAAAGTAGCTTCAATTTCATCTAAATTCTGCTCTAACTTTGCTAATTTCTCCTTTGTCTCTTCCCTTTCAGCTTCATACTTGCTGCTTCCACTGTACAAAAAATTTCTAACTTAGTTCTAAAGTTACAGAAAAAAAAATAATAACAGGAACTAGATAGGCTTACGCTTCCAATTTTTCGATTTCCTTTCGAAGAAGTCCGATATCGGATTGCACTCGATGCACTACAGCCTCAGCTGATCGCAGATCCTTTACTTTAACAGAGTAACCCTCTTTCTCGTGCAAAAAAGCACTTCTTGCTGTTTTGTATGCTTTATCACAGTTATTGGCTTCATCCTTCGCTTCCTGTAGTTTACCATTCAGTTCCCTGTGGAATATAAATTAGTTTATCATGACGAATGGAAATTATTCTGCGACTATAAAGTAATTAAGAAACAGAAACTTACTCAATCCTGTTATCTATATTAGTTAGTTTCTCTTCTCTCTCCTCGTCAATTACAAGAAGTTTTTCAACTGCTTTTTCGCATTGGGCCATTCGATTCTGCACCTGGTTCAGTGATTTTTCCTCCGCAATTACCTGAATAAAAATTACTTTTTTAAATAAAAAGTATTGTTTACTTAAATCTACAATAAAAGCATAAGGAATAAAATACATACAACCGACCACTGCAATTCGATTTGTAAGTTCTTATACTGTTCACGAGCTTCATCTACAGCATCCAGCATCTGCAGATTCTTTTCCAATTGCTCGATTTCTGTTTTGGTTTCCAAGAGGCACTGAAGTGGTGAAAACAGGGTCATTTTTTTAAAAGTAATTATTACAGAATAATTGAATATTGAATATAATTAATTTTATATAACAAAATATATATTTAAAATATAAACCTCTTCAGTGGCTCGTAAACGACGTCGAGAATCTTCGTTGCAACGATTAGCCTCTTTGTAATTTTGCCCAATAATATCCAATCTCGTAGCTTTCATAAATAAATTATACTTATCGGCTGGCGAAGCAGTCACTAGAAATGATCTTGATACATCCTGATTCAAAACAGAGATGGGATTATCGACCTGGATATTCATTGCGCTTATGATCTTATCGAGTTCTTCTTTTTTTGTTGAGATAACCTCGCCTTAAATGAAACGGAAATACATTGAAGATTATATTGTGTAAAATTATTGTTTTACTATTCATTATTATTATTACTCTCACCTCTCCAGTTTTTAATTCTATAAGAGGAAGATGCACCAACCGTCCGACAAACTGTGATTGCATCGCCATAAATCTCATGTTTATAGGCACCAATTCCCGTATTTGTCAAAGTAATATCAACTGATGCAGTGTTCCTTCCTTTCTTGACAAAATCTATAACAATTTGTCATTATTGGTAGATTGCAGATATTAAAGAAAGTTTTTAAAGAAAAGACATGAATTTAAGTGGGAAATTTAATCTAAAGTAAAATCTAAACATACAAGAAGTTTTGTCCTTTGAGGAAAATAGCAAATACTTTTCATATTCCACGAATATTCCATGAATTTCTAAATTATGGATTTATGTATACCTTTTAAGGATTTTCCTCTGTCAGTGGTTTTGGCTTTACTTCCAAGGCCAACGACTAAAGCAGCCAAAATAGCACTTTTGCCGCTTCCATTGCGTCCAACAATGAAGTTAACATTTGGATTTAAGTTAACTTCCAATGCATCGTGACACATAAAATTGCGCATAAAAACGCGCTTAACTTTACCAACCGTTTGCTGCAAATAAGAAAATTATGTAAATATTATTTACCTTCATAATTTTGTATTATGTTGTAATGTTAAACGATAAACATGCATATCAATACAAATACTTCTTTGCCAGAGTTATTATCAAACGAGCTTTATAAAAAAAAAATCACTATCAACATTTGCTAAAAAAAACTGATAAGCTACAAGTTAATACGTTATCACTCTATCTTACTATTATATGTCAGGTTACCAAAATAAAACTTGTTCATACTTTAGTTATATTATTTAAACTTCTAATTCTAAAAATCACCATGGGTCCAAAGATTCAAGAACAAATCTTAAACTATTACAAAGTTTGAACAAAATACACTTTTAAAATCGAATTCATCATTAAACGCGAATAAAAAAATCTAAAAAAAATTAATAAAACACATTAATCAAAATTAAAAGAAAAAATGAAATTTCTTAAGAAATACTCGCAAATCCAAAAGCCCTCGTGGAAATTTTATTGCAATCAAAGTAAATAATCAATTAATGGAAATCAAAGGCGACTATACAAATTTAAAAAGTTATACGCTACTTGATATGAAAAATAAAAAGAAGGAAGTAGGTTTTACATGTGACATGTGTGATATTTCAAATTAACTTACTTCCCGCTCAAAGGACCCATCAACACCTTCATCGCGTGCCCTTTTTGCCTGATGAGGATCCTCAGGGTTTTTAGCTTTCCTTTTCTTTAATCTTTCATTAGCCATTGTCTCCTTTTCTCGTGACTTTCTTCAAAGTCGTCAAACTTCCTCAAAAACCAAAAAGTGACAAACCGAAAACAAAAGACCTACCGAAAAGAGGTTAGAAACGGTTCTCTCATTTACAATTATCCATTTTATTTGTCGTAGACGTTTACGACACGCTTATATTTTACGATTAAAACTCTGATAACAAACATAATCTTAAAATCCTATTTCTAGGATACACTTTTTTAGAAAGATATCGAAGCCAGAAACGATAAACCACAAGAAACTCCCGCGTTTGCTTTGTTCAGTATATATATATATACTTTTGTTTTCTGCTTGCTGGTGTTCACTGTTCACTGGTGTTGCTGACTTGCTGGTCGACCGCGCCGTCGAGATGGAAACACTTGAAATGCTTGAAATACAACGGTCAAACTTGGGTAAGACTAGGTTCAATTATTGTTTGTCACGTGACTCTTTGAATCCAGCTTCACACAAATACGATCTTCTCAATTTTTAAGAAGTTTCTTTTTTAGAATCAAGAGGACATAAGGATTTAGTTGAAATTAATAGTAATTAGCATATTGCTATTCTTTCTTTTTTGAAAAGGACGTGTTTTTTGACCAACTTCACATGCGTTACGTAGCAGCTGACTTCACACGTATTTCGCTATATCCTTATTGGTTAATTTACAACATATAAACAAATTCAAAACGATTCGTGAAGAAAATGTATACTTTTAAAAAAATATACAGTAGGAAAAAGTAGTTCCTGCTTCACAAAGAGTCAAAAACTGAACCCACTTCTCTACTAGAACCAACTGAACTGAAGGAGAGAAGAATACTGAATCACTAAGAACTGCTTACGCTTTTTTGAAGGTTTTTAAGGAAAAGGAGGGGATTCGACTGGGCCTATTGTGAGCGGCTGAATTTCGGGAATCCGCAAAGTATCTAAAATTCTATGTCAATAATTTTTATTTTTATCCGTAAATCTGTTTTAATAACTTTAATGATCTATTTAATAATTAAAGTTATTAAAGAAAAATAAATAGGTATGTATAGGTATAAAAGAAGAAAATATTAAAATAGCCGTAATTAATGAATAAATTATTATTTAATTATTACTTATTTCAATTTATAATGTATAGTAAATTCTACATGAAACAGTTCTGAATAAAAAATACTGTTTATTAAACTATAATTCAAAATTAATAAACATATAAAAATAATTGCATAAATAATAAAAAAAAATTTGGAGATAAAAGAAGGTGAAAAAAAATTAAATACCCTATAAATGTTTTTATACATTGTGCAATAGAAGTTTTTTGTTTGATGAAAGTAAAAATAATAATATGCTTATATATTCAATATATATACACTTATATTTTCAACCAGCCTTTTTCCAGGTCAAGACAATTAACAGATGGAATTTCCTTTAAACCTTAGGGCTTTTATATGGTATATATCTTTATGGTATAATTTATACTGGTTCTTACTATAAAGAGTAAGCTCAAAGGCGGTATTATTAGAGTAATAAAAATGTTCACGGCCCAATAAAATGAAAAGTTCCAGAAAACCAGTGGAGTTTATTTTTTTTCTTCAAAATTCTAAAACCTCAATGCGTTTATGCTGGTTTATGAAACCATATAATTTATGGTTTGAGGGATTAAGTTCTAATGGTTTTCCCACAATAAATACCCGCACTCTTAATGCATTTAGATTATAGATTTATTTTGGGGAATTCCCGATCTAATTTCGTATTTTTGGTATTTACTTTAGTATTTTCTAGAAAATCACATATTATTTTGGCCACCAAAAACTATATATATTAAAATCCAAAAGTGATTCCATTTTCAATTTTAATTTTAATTATAAAAAAAGAAGATATTGATGGGATAAAATTAACGGCTTATGTAAAAAATACGTTTATGAAAAAAAATATTGTTAAATTTAATTGTTTAATTTTGGGAGCTTGAATTGCTTGAATGTAGAAAATATCTATTGCTTACACTCAGGGTCCAGAACCCACACACCGTCCCTGGCCTCTCTGGCTCAGGGGCGAACTTAAGGGCGTGTGATAATTACCATAAGAGCAAATTTAATCTTGTGATCTTTACGATCGGAATAATAAATATTTTTCGCTAAAACTAGGCCGACTACCTCCATTTTCATGAAATGGAGATAAATCCTCTAGTTTTAGAGAAAATTATTTATTATTCCGATCGTAAAAATCACAAAATTAAATTTGCTCTTATGGTAATTATCACATGACCTTAAGGGTTTTAAATGAGGGAAAACAGTGGGCAGCGCCCCTACTCGAACCCACCTACTCCAAATTCTCCAACCAAACTCTGTTACTCTGATAGATAGGACAGCTATAGCTAGTGCTAGACTGCTCCAGAATCCAGACTGCTTCCACTCTGCTCCATCCAACTGATTCGAAGTTCGAACCACGTACCGACTACCGGCTGACGGCTCACGGCTCCGCCGCTACTGCAGTAACCGGCTGGTTGGGTACCCGGGTGTCGAAGTGAGACCCGAAGACCCTTATTATAGTCAGCCGAGAAGTTCTTTCATCAGTGACAGTCAGTGACTCGCATTTTTCTCTACTCCAAAAACCGATGCCGATTCCAATTTCCAACCTCAACCTAACAACGTGACAAGCCGACGAGAACATATGAAAGTATAGCTTTCCGAGCTTTCCGAGAATTTCCATGTCAAAGACACGCGCGCTTTTACTGCCAAGGCCAGCGTGTTACGCCCCGCGCACATTGTTCGTCACCCTGTTCGTTAAACCGTTTTTTCACCGGATCCCCTCGGTGCCCTACGAGATTCCCAGGGCCCGTAAATCGAGGAAAATCAAAAGAGTTTCCCAGATTCTCTGAGATTTGCAAAGACAACATCCTGAATACTAACCACGGCATCACTCGTGCCAGCCTGAGATGAGCGACCATGGCTGCATACACTTGAATAATTTCAAGGCAGCCAAGGGTATACAGCCCTACAAAGTGATTCACTCTTTTTTCGTCACCAGCACTTCCAACGAAGCCAGGATCAGAAAGGTGGGAATTTTCTTTCACACAGTGACAATACCGGCATTAGAATTCTAATTCTTAATTTTCTTTTCCTATTTGCAAATTATTTTCCTGTTATTTTATCATTTATAGTTTTTCCTTACTTTACACTCATGTTTATGTAAGGGCTTCTTTAATATTTCTTTATTTTTAATGAGTGTCAAATGTTTATTATCAAATTTAAAGAGAGCTGTCAAATTTCCCTGGTGAGGGAATAACACATGGACGTGGTATTTACATGCACGATTTTAAGCACATGCGGTGTATTTCACACACAAACGGCGGTTCATTCACGTTTTCTTCAGGAACGATTGTTTGCTAAGGGTCCCTAAGCTTAAAATTTTGTGATAAAATTGTTTGCTAGCGGTGTAGATTCAGTCAAAAACAGGTTTCGAAAGTGGAAATCTTCGTTTCTTTTTATGTATAAAGGTTCTGTAGAGTGTAGACTCTTCTGAAAACATTTTTTATTTTGAAATAAAACGAACCCGGGAATCTTTGGAAAATTTGACTTAATTTTCTTTGCACATTTTTAAAAATACAATTTTCAAAAAATGTGCTTTTATGTAACCAGAGAGAATGTAACTTATTTCGATATAATATCTATATATTTGGAACTGTTCCAAAAAATAGTTTTCATGCTTCATCGACATGGTCGACTCCTTTCTCAAAGTTAAAACAATAGAAGAAAGACCCTTGAAAAGGGTTTCTCGAATTTGCCTTTGTAATGTAATAATATAAATCCCCGGATAAATCTTTGAATAACGGGATTTGTAATATGAAGATGATCCAGGTAACGATGATCGGCACGCTACTGGATTTTAAAGAAGTTTAAAGAAGCTTTAAATAAATAAATGATTGTACAATCAAATAATAAAATTTTAAATATCTAAAAACTGAAGTAACAAGGGAAACATCTGCAACTTCCAGGTTCGTAGTCTAATCCCAAAAAGACCCGAAAAGAAAAATAATGTCTAAACTATTGTAAATATAATTTTGTTAGGACATATTACGTATAGCACACTATTTCTTTTGATAAGAAATTTATCCGAAAATCAGATTCGCCCTTGCTAAAGTTGCGAAATGCCTTTTATATAAAAACTTTCGCGAGTTGCTCAACTTTGATGAAAAAGCCACGTGGATTTCAAAATCAGTCAAATCGATTTTGATGGACATACACGTCATGCAAACGTAGATATTTTTTATTATGAAATACATTGTTAGGTATTCATTTGTAGGAACCAGAATAAAATATTTTGGTTTAAAATGAATGTTGATTCAGATTTTAGGTTTACTTAATTTAAACTTATTTGTTTTTATGATCTATATAATTAATCCAAAATATATAATAATTTTATTTTTACAGGCAGTCAGTTGTCTCTGTCACACGTGCAAAACATACAAGGATCGATTACATTCATGTCTCCACTGCATTTTCTTTGGCTGCTACGTTAAAGGGCATATACAGGAACATGCCAAAACGAAAAAGCACTTTTTAGGTAGTATAATTATTTATATTTAAAAATATAAATGAACGACTTTCCTAGTTTTAATAGTTTTTGAGTAAAATAGAAATATTGAATTTTTAAGTTAATTTTGAATTCCTCGTTTTACGCAAAAAGTTACAAGTAAACATTTTTTTCGTTCTATAGCCACATTTACATTTTAAAACAGAGTACATTTACAGTGTGAAAAGATATTAATCTCAATAATCGTTGAGTAAACTAGAGAATTACATTTTGACCTTAGAATTTGGATCCAATACTCTTAAATAGTGTTTTCATTCCGATCTCTTATAATTTACAGCTGTGGACTTGTGTTACGGGAATATTTTATGCTTCCAATGCGGAGACTACGTCTACGACCGAGAATTATTAGCGGTAGCAAAATCACAATGGAGCGAATCCGCAAAGTCGTTAAGCTTAGGAGAATTTTATCGAGCGTGGGAACCCACTCAAACCGAAGCGGAGTTATTAAGAAAAAATCCACGCAGAAGACGAGTCGTAGAAAATTCTACCATAGGTAAATAATTTTCAATTTAGTTTCATTATTATTAGGAACCATTTGGAAAGCTTCCAAAATACTGCTAGAAACTTCTTTAGCAAAACCATAATTCAATTCTTGATTGCAGGTTTAAGAGGACTAATAAATCTAGGAAGCACGTGTTTTATGAACTGCATAGTTCAAGCGTTGATCCACACTCCACTCTTACGGGATTATTTCCTTGCTGACAGACATCACTGCCCGCAACCAAGTCGATGTTTAGTTTGTGAAGTAGCTCAGCTCTTTCAAGAATTTTACTCGGGAAGTAAAGCCCCCTTGACCCTTCACAAACTCCTTCATTTAATCTGGACACACGCTAGACACTTAGCGGGATATGAACAGCAAGACGCTCACGAGTTTTTTATCGCCACACTCGACGTTCTTCACAGACATTGCGAAGCTGCTCCTATTCTCGTCAAGGACAATCCTCATCACTGCAACTGTATTATCGATCAAATTTTTACAGGGGGATTGCAGAGCGATGTCGTTTGTCAGGCTTGCAAGTAAGTCATGCACTTTTGTAGTACAAGAAAGCCAAGGAAAGATTATAAAATCTTCACAATTTTCATTTAAATTTTCATTTAATTTTTGTATCTTTTCAGTGGTGTTTCGACTACAATAGATCCTTTTTGGGATATATCCCTAGACCTGGGTCCAACTGCAGGAACTTCAATAACTGATAGTTCAGGTCCGCCAACGTCCTTGCTGGATTGTTTAGAGCGATTCACTCGGGCTGAACATTTGGGATCGAATGCTAAGATCAAGTGTAACAATTGCCAGACATATCAGGAAAGCACTAAGCAATTAACAATGAAGCAACTGCCAATAGTAGCTAGTTTCCATCTAAAGAGGTTTGAGCACTCAAGCATCCAAGACAAGAAGATTTCGACTTTCATTTCTTTTCCGGAAAAACTGGACATGACTCCTTTTATGTCACACAGACGAAATGGGAACAATAATAGTTCACTGGAGAATCTGCCGAAAAATGGGGAAGATCCGGCCTTCAGTGACAACAGATATTCGTTGTTTGCAGTCATAAATCATGAAGGATCACTTGAGACTGGGCATTACACGGCTTTTATTAGACAGCAGCGAGATCAATGGTTTAAATGCGATGATCATTTGATCACTAGGGCGCGACTCAAGGATGTTCTTACCAGCGAAGGGTGAGAAAGATTGTTCACCTTTTTTCACTTGTCACCTATTTTCTCATCTTATATTTCTCATTGTAAAAAAAATCACCTTTTTTAATTACAATAGGTACTGTGATGGATGCAATTCTGATATAATATTTTTAAAATATACTTTTTTTCAGATACCTACTTTTCTATCACAAGCAAATCCTGGAGTATGGACGAAACAGTAAATCTTAAGTCTGATGTAATTAATTTATTGTGTACTTCAATTTAATTTGAGTTGTTCGGTGTTTGATTTTCGAAGCCAGGGCCTCCTTTGTAAATTCTTAACCACGGATTTTGTTGCGCCAATGGTGATCGAAGGCAATCTAGCCAAAGAATGCCGATATCAAAGATAGTCTCGTGATTAAGTGTGATTGTGTGAATATCGAGTGACTGAAGCATTAGTCTATGAAAACGAGGATAGTCAGATCAAATGGAGAAACGCTATATTAGCGTGAATTCTTTTAAGAGAAAGAAATGACAAAAAGATTGAATTGTGTGCCACAGTGGGGAATAACTTCATTAATGTTTATGATCGTTTTTTTTTTATTTGGAAAGGAATTGAGAAAATCCGGTGATTTTGTTTAGTGACTGAAGTCGTCCTAGTTCGTCTCCTACTGTATCGTAAGTGTAGTTTTAAGACTAGCTCAATTTTTTTAACTGATCGACTACAATTTTTGTACAGTACCGACTGTTAATGTATTCCTGTCCTTACATTTGTATGTACTCATATGAAACTAACAAATGGAATACGCTGATCATTTCGCGTACTCGAGAATACCTAATTTATTTTGCCAACGAATCATTGAATGGAATGAGTTTTATAGAGTGAATTCCACAATTACCTCAACAGACGTTATGTCAAATCAATGTTTAAATTTAAATTCTCTGTAGCTTGTTTCATTTTTAGTTTGCCGAGAAATGGAAAACTGGAAAACTTAACTATTGCTTGGATTTCTTTTTAGAAATTTATACATTTATTTTAACCTTTGTTACTTTTTTCTAACATGAATATTATCGACATTGCACAAATTGTAGCTAGCAAACAAATTAATAGCAGTATTGCCGTTCGAGTGCCAAACTCAATTTTTTATTCACAGGAAAATTATCCTGTAAGTGACACTTTTTTTTAAAGCTGACTACATTTAAGGTTGAAACGACATAAGCAGAAAGCGATTTTTGCTGCTGTCTTAGCAAGGAAACATAGAAAAATCATATTTACTCTAAATGAAGTGATAAACTGTTTTACGACGAATAAAGAGTTGAAGTATGTTAAATGCATTTAAAATACTAGCTTCAGCGAAAATATAAGGGTGATCGCGTAAGCTTCGTTGAAAGTAGTTATTATAATGTACATAATTTTTTTTCAGTACAGAAAAGAGGTTATTGTATTTATGTTATTAATTTGAGGCAGACACTTCTCTAATATTATGTAATTTACTGTGCTGCGCGAAAAACCGATAGTGTACAAAAGTGTGCAAAAAGAAGAGTAATGTGTAACTCTGTAATATTTACAATTGCTACGTTCATGCTGTATTGATTCTCTATTCATTCGCTATTCTGTATACGACCGAAAAAACGGGTAGTAGAACAATGATTATAATATTTTATAAAAAGGCTGACAAAATATACCTACCGAAAATAAAAATTTATTTAATCGAATCATGCACTTTTTAATATTTTAGATTAATTAGAATTAGAATTAGAGTAGTTAATAAACCTTTCATTATTCGTTATAAGAATAATGATCACGTGGAGAGTAGAAAAACAACTCGGAAAGTAAGCTCAAGATTTTTGATTAAGAAATAGAATTTTTATTCAGCTTTGTTGAACATACCCGTTTGACCGAATTGAATTAAGATCACCAAATATCTGGTTATGACGCCTGTCATCTGCAGGATTATAATTTAGAATGTAAATAGGTCATCTTCCACTTTATATCTAATTTAGTTCATATTAAATTGAGGGGTAAATGAAAGTTGTATTAATTCGTATATATACCTACCGCTTGCAAAAGAGCAGGATCCAGAGAAAATAATCCGCCAATAGAAAAAGATAATTTCTGATGTAACATTTGCATGGAGAATTCTTGAATCTATAATGTAATAAACCGTACTATATGTAGTAAAAACTGATTTAATTAAATAATTATTAAAAAATGATAAACTTAATACCAATTGAAAAAGAGTATTCTCAGCTTTCTGTACTCTGATTTTATATATTAGGTTTTTCGCATCGGAGACCTGAAAGAAGAATTTGATGAAATCACACACACAAAAATTGTTAAATTTATAAATTTAACTCTATCCTAACTTTAATTAACATTTTTTAAGAACCTGTCTACTTGTCCAGTTGCAGATCATTACTATCATAAAAATTGTACTGCAGCACGAAAATAACAATATAAAGTAAGTGAAAAATAATGAAACGTTAACAACCGTCTTCTGAGCTTCTACCATTAAACTGTATAATACAAGTGTTACGTAAACAAACGCTTCTAGTACACATTGAACCTGCAAATTAGATTAAACGTTATTAAAGAATATGTACACAAAATGTTTCTTCATAACTATTTATAGGAAAATGACATTTCATTTTATGTTTATATCAATTTTAAATAGAGAATACTTATATAAAATCTTAATTGAACTAATGACTACATTTAAGTATTCTCTATATAAAATTGACATAAAAATTATTAAACGACGACATACTAATGCCAGTATGAAGATGTGATTAATTCTTTCCCCTATTTTGCACAAAATTCCATGCATGCTTGCAACAGTGCGAAATATCTCGATATGACTTTCAGAAAATAAAGTAGTCTAGAAAATAATATTTTTAATTATTATAAATATAAATTATGTACCGAAAGACTTAATAAAATTATTAGATATTTTTATAAGAGATACCTGGGAATATCTGATTGTGAGAGCAGAAGATTTTATAATTATACCTAGTTTTTTATTGAGAGCATTAAATCTAACACCAAGCATCAATATTAAGCTCATGAATAAACATAAATTTGATTTTTGAATAATAATTGGAAGCCACCAGGAGCAATAATCTACGAATAGGCTAAAACTATATGCATAAACAAAATATGTATTCTAATTATAACAGCAATTTAATCTTAAACACATTTTTTTTTTAAACCTGAATCCGTAGGAAAGTTGTTGAAAGGACATCAAAATATGAGCAAATATGTAACATCCTGCATAAATTCCATTTTTTTTTATGTGAGATTTGTAATTTATTTCATGATGTAGTTTGTATTTCAATATTTTATCTTGTGTGTCAATTAAATCGCAAATTTCTATGAACTGCATAATATATTGTAATATGTTAATACGAATTAGATATGAGAAATTATTTTTAAAAATGGTCATCACCTGTTTGTTGATTATTAATTTCCAAAAAAAGAATTCAATCATAGTGCACAAATTTAAATACTGTCTCATATATATATTAATATTTCCATCTAAAGCAAGATGTTTTTGCTTACTGAATTAGGAAAAATATTATATTAGATTAGAAATCTTTAAACTAGCAAAGTAATTATGAAATAAGGAGCTATTTTTACTATTCTAGCCAGAATTTGTCCCAAAATCTTTCCGTAAATGCGCCAAAATAGACGCATAGTAATAAGAAATTGTATACGATAAAGAATATGCTAATAACATATTTTCTCTCTCCTATAGGACCTTTTGGTACATTTATAATAGTTCCAAAAATTTTCCAAATCCAAACTGATTCCAGAACAGAATATAGATCATAATTTTCTGCGATTTTTCCTTCAACAAATTGGAAAAAGATGACTTATATATCACTTTTAGAGTTTAAGTAAAATTATAACACAAATTTATATTAGTGAACTTACTGGGTTTCCAAAACTGTTTAAATGTATTAACCAATTCCATTGAGAATATTATAAGAGAGCTTCACTAGTAAATTTCTCAAGTATAAAAAATGATAAAAGTTGGAAGAGATGACTTCATTAGAAAAGTGCCATGAATAATATATTGAAATGCATTTCCTTTTAGTTAATCGATCAACATTTGTTAGAATAATAGAATTTTTAAAGCGTTCTATAATACAATAGGTTCCAGCTAATTAGTTTTAGTACTAATATTACATTATTGATTTTATAATACAGAAACCTTTATTATACTATTTATATTTCATTCTTTTTGAGCGGAATTTTTTCCATTTCGCCGATAAGTCATATTCAAGACAAATTTAAAAGAATTCAAATCAATTTCCAATAAGCAAGACTGACAAGGTTGATATTTTCGCTTAAATAAAAAATATTCATTTTTTTTAATCTTTTAAACCTCTTGAAATTTGTTAAAAACTCTTTAAAATCCTGTGAAATCTTTTGAAATTGCACATTTCAAATCTTCCCGCGAAAATTAGGACTTTGGCAATCTGTCGAAATCGACTGATAAATCTGATAAATCCTTTTGAATGAGTAATAATAGTAATTATTCATAATTTTTTAACGCAATATCAACATTTATAAATATCAAAATAACATTTTCACGGAAAATGTTTTGATGTACGCAGTAATGTAGCGAACAATAGCAAAGATGGACGCTTTGACGTTTGGCTCGCACAGGTAAACAATCAAATCTTAAATAAAAATCAATATTGCATGAATGACTCTTTAAATTAAACTATTTATGAAATTGCAGATTAGTGCATCTTGATCTTAAAGGGGCTCCGCCTCGTGTATCTTATTTCGAAAAGGTAAAAAACAGCAATCACATCTTCATTGTTTACATTTTTGTCATATTTCAGTGTATAGTAATTTTCCCATTTGATTAAATTATACGATATCTTTTAAGTTCCAGTACTATTTAGCTCAATTATACATTTTTTTTAATCAAAATTTCGAGGGACTTTTAGATCATAATATTTTAGAAGAATAAGTTTCTAACTTTCTATAAATGCAATAATTTTTTTCAGTTATTTCCACTTTTACGATCATGGGGTGCAACCGGTCTTTTACTAGAATGGGAAGACACATTTCCCTACAATCGAGAATTATCCCCGATTGGAAGCAATGGACCAAACAGCTTAGCAAGTGGCTACACGACCCAAGAAGCTCGTCAAATTTTACAATTGGCAGGCGACTCTGGCTTAGCAGTTGTACCTTTGGTTCAATCTTTTGGTCACTTGGAGGTGAGACAATTATCTAAATTGTAAAATGTCAATTAAAGGCCTTCGTTTGAATTTTTTAAGATTCTTAATATTTAGCAACCATGATTTCCTCGTTCTGAATTTGTCTTATTTATTTCAGTTTGTTTTAAAACACGACGAGTGGAGATCTTTGAGGGAAGTAGATAATTTTCCAAGCTCTATGTGTCCCTCAAACCCTGGATCTTTGCCCCTTGTAAAATCCCTAATTCGCCAAATAGTCTCTTTTCACCCTGACATTCAATACCTGCATATCGGTGCTGACGAGATTTGGCATTTAGGACTCTGTTCGGTATGCACGAAACGTGTTAGTTCCAGTAAACATGGCAAATCGTCCTTGTTTTTAGAACACATTTTGGTAATTGCCCAGTACATTAAAGAAACGTATCCTTGCTTGAAAATCATAATCTGGGACGATATGTTAAGATCGATAGACCAAAAGATTTTAAACGGTAATTTAATTAATTGAGTTTTGTTTTAGATTTTCGTAGAATTGTAGACATTTTTCTGAAAAAAGACATTTCCTTGCAGAGCATTATATCGGAAAATATGTGGAACCAATGATCTGGCACTACAACTCTCGAGAAACCTTTGCTTTGCCTCCAGGTGAGATTCATTTAAAAATAATTAATGCAGTCATCACATGTCGTCACCTATTCTCCTTCTTTCACCTACTTTGAATTTGTTCACCTCTTTTGAGAATTTGTCAGCTGTACGATTGTTAATGTCAAAATATTTGCAGTGGGAGGACGAGGGCAGTCTATATCCTGATGAAGTTATTTCTCTAAAAAAAATGTCAATCTTAGGTGAACAATATTTTATTTTCAATCATTTCACAGATTTGTGGGACAAGTACAGTTTGGTTTTTCCCAACATCTGGGCGGCGACTGCATTTAAAGGTGCGACTGGATCATGCCAGCATATTCCAGTGATTCGACATCACATAAGTAATCATGAAAGATGGCTTGAAGAGCTTAGCACCCACGTTAACAAAGTCCACGAATTCCGAGGCACGGTTTTTACTGGATGGTCGAGGTTTGTACTGCAAACCTTTTGTACAAAAAGTGACTTAAGATCCTTAATACACATGCTTAAATTATTAATAAATATTAATAGATAATATTTTGATTTGAGAAACATAGAAACAATAAAACTACTACTTCTGAGATCTAGAAACATAATATTAAAACATCTTTGATAATTTTCGGGTTATGAGTATAAAAACATTTTATAAAACATTATAAGTCTTCAAAGGACAGTTCTATCTCAGAATATACATATTGAAAGGTTCTATATCAAGTGGAAAACTTGGAAGCTTCAAAATCCATCAGAGAGTTACTTACATACCTTTCAATATATTTCGAGACTTATATATTGAAAATCACGCTATATCCTAATATAAAAAAATATGAATACTTCAAGAAGTCTTTAACTCGTTATAATTTTCATCTTTAAAGATTTAATCCTAATGATCTTCTGTAGGTTCCATTTTCGGTTCAACAGGTTTTTCTTCTAGTTCAAAGTGTGCTTCTAATTCTATTCCAGGGACTGATAGAGGATCTTTAACCGATTCTTCCACTGGTTCCTCCTTTGGCACGACTTTTGTTTCCAACATCGACTGCAATTCCTCCTCTGTAAAAATTAGAGGATCCTCTTCATCATGGCTAGTCTCATTTCGTATCATTTTCTTCGACTTTTTACCGTTCGTTCCAGATTTTTTATTCTTTTTATTTGTTAGCTCCTCCGTTAATCTATGAGCTTCCGCTTGCAGGGTTAATCGAGCAGGTTCCAAGTAATTCTTCCTTAGTGTAGATTCAACTGGAATCGTCATCGTCGTGTATTTTGTAAAGAATTTTTGAATTATTGGATGAGATAATTTCGAGATTGGAATGCCGGATACGAGAAAGACCTTGCAAAGTTCGATATTGAACTCCACTTGTGCCGCAGAAGCATTCGTTTTTTTTCGTCGAGTCGGAGGCTCTCCACCTTTTGCTTCGAAATTTTTTAAAGAGGCTTTATTTTCATGGATTTTGGAAGCAAGGTGTCGTTTAATCGTTAATTTCTGGTTGTATTTGAATTTGTGATTGCAGTAAATACACACTAAGTCTTCCCCCTCTTGCTTGAGAGCGTTTCCAAATAACTTCAAGCAAATTGCTATTTTCTCTTGCAGAGTTTGTTTCCTCTTGTTCTCTTTTTTTATCGACTCCCATCCATCGTCGGTCTCGGAATCAGATTCAGCTTTAGAATTTGAGTCGTGGTCTTCAATTACTCTGACTAGTTTGGTTCGCAATATCATCTGCTTCCGAATGTGATTTTTCGAAGATAGGTGTTTTTGTAGAACTGATTTTTGTTTGGAATCCAGCTTCTTGTTACAGTAAACACATACTAGTTTTGAGCCTTCGACTTTAAAATTACCATCGAATTGTTGGACTCGTCTTTGCAACTCCATGAGATTATAAATCTCCTGAAGATTCTTGCCTTGAATGATTGACATTTCTTGTGTTTTTTCTAAACAGGCGGGAGTAAATTTGAAAATATTTTAAAAGTTAGTTTAAGGGCAAGTGGTAATCACCATATGAAATGATTTAGAATACCCGGTTTTTTTCGCATGATTTATGTTTGAACACTTTCATTTTTTTGAAAAAGTAAGAGTTGTGGAAAAAACCCAGAGCTATATCTAAAGCTCATATGATAATTACCCTCACGAACCTTCGTGATTACCCTTAATAGAATTAGAATAGAAATTGATTTGCAAATTCGAATATACCATACCTTAACAATTGTTTCTTATTTCATTTTCATTCCCTTCATACAAAACGTGTCAAGACCTGTCGTATATAATATATAAGAAAAACTTGAAGGTTAGTTTTACGCATCTTGTCTCTAGATTTTTCTTTACTTAATGTACAAGATTATTACAACAAAATTAATTTAATATAATTAAGCTTTTTTTTTTAATTTTAACATACGTTGGAATAATATATATCGTTTTGCACGTGCTTAATTTTTCGTTTCTTGATGTGTTTACTTTTCCCCACTTTCTTTGTTTCTTTGTTGTGTCATCATCACGATGTTTGTTTTTGAAGTGAAGTAGGTTTCAATTTCACCGCGAATTTTAAAAATACCAGGGACGTCAATTCAGCAAGCAAAATTTAAGTTGTAAACATCTAATCGTAATATTTGTTAAGTATAATGATGAAATTAGATTTTCAGGTCAGAACTAGGATGCAACGCTTTTAATTTTGAATTTTGTATGGAATTTAACATAAATTTACTCATTTTATTCCGCAGGTACGATCATTATGCAACAATGTGCGAACTGTTGCCAACAGCAATACCATCTTTAGCAATTTGTTTAAAAGTCTGGCTACATGGTTACTCGGAACAAACCCATTTGCAAGTTACAAAAATTTTAGGATATACTGACCACCCACTACATATCACACCACAAGCAAGACCTGCACCAATTCCTAGCAATCTTTTATTTCCTGGATGGCAAGTAGCTGTTGGGATCGAATGGTTACTCAATTTTAAAATCAAATACCACAATATCGTCAACAGCGAACAGTAAGTAATTCAATTTCAAGTTGAGTGTTGGATCCAAGATTTAATCTTAAAATTCGATTTCCATATATTACTCTATAAATATTAGAATTTATGTATCTTTTCGCTTTCTTGAAAATCCACCGTCTTTAAAATATCCAATTTTTATTTCAATTTTCTTAATTACAGGATAGCAACGTGGATGAATCCTTGGCAAGTAATGAATAATTATACAAATCCAATGCAACTTGAAAGTTTAATTCCTGCTTTCACAGAGTAAGTATATAGTACAAGTATCTATTCAAATATTTATGTAAATATTTGCTAATTTGCATTTAATTTATTTTAATTTATTTTTACTCGCAGCATATTATTAGAGCTTTCATCGCTCGAAGGATACCAACGAGTTCAAATGGAGAACATCTTCTATCCATCTATGATCGATGAATGGATAGGAACTCACATTTACCCAATGAAAAAAAAATTACTCAAGTTAAAACAAACCACTGAAAATCAACTAAAAACGAAGATTCGCTGTTAGTATATTTTAAAGCATAAGTTAATCTTCAATTGCTGTGAAAAAAGTATCTATATATTCTATACTAGACGAACTTACTATATTCATCAGTATATTATTTTTGAAATCGTGATATGAAAAAGCCAATGACTGATTAAAAAAAAGGCACAACAAAACACAAAATTCAAATTCCAAGAACAATAAATAAATCGAAATTTTCCTGAAAATTCTCAGTTTGAAATTTTAATATTTCAAATCTGCTTTGTTGTTTTTGATGTTTGAATTGATATGAAAAAACACAAACAGAAACTATCAGTATGCTTATAAGATTATTATGCTATAGACATGTAATTATTGTACAGCTTTCAAATCTTAAGTCCATTTTAAAATGTACAAAGAAATTGTAAAGTCAGAAGTAGACTCTAATTTTTAATCAAACTGCACTTTTGACCAATAAATTTAATATTGCTTAGATTTAGAAAAGAATATTTGCTTTTTTGAACAAGTATTCACATGTAAAGTCCTGTAAAATATTTTCATAATTTCTGGATAGATGTGTCGTAGAAATATATTTCTATGTATAACGAGTTGAATTTCATTTCCTTCTATTTTAATTTTACCTTAATTTCCACTTGTAGAATTTACTTCAATATGTAATTTAAAATCTGTAGATTCAACTTCACGAAATATTTTCTTTTGTTTTCGAAGCCCAGGTCCATATTGGTTATGATTTATAATGAACCGTTCATAATTTTGAACGAAAGAGAAAGAAACAATATTTTATTTCTAAAAATGAGATATTTTTTGAGAAATTTACGAGGAAGATTTTTAAGGTGAATGAAAGGAAGTGACGAATGGGGCATGAACAGTAAGGATAGAAAAATCATGCCAAGACTGAGAGAACGTGATGAACAAGAAGCTTTAAAATTGGACGAAAATTTTAAAGATATACTAGCTAGAGTTCGGCCTTATATTGTGAGTTTAACTTCCAAAGAAGATGCGCAACTTTGCAAAGTGTGGCTTGAAAAACTAAGTGCGATTTCAACCCAAAGAAAACTTAGAAATGAATATTTATCGGAGCTACATCGACAGCTTAGCTTTGGCCGAATTGAAAACATATTTCGAAAACCACCACCAAACGGAGCTTTAATTCCACTTCCTGTCTCCTATCGAACTGTAAATATTATATATTAATTATATATTAATTTTATACTGTTGCTATAATTTCACTTATGTATTTTAATTATTTTAAACGCTTTTTTAAATATATTTTAGTTCAATTCAAGCTCATCATTCACCGAAGGAACAGATTCGTGTTCTACCTCCTATTGTATAGAGATAAAACCGAACGTAAGAAGCGATCACCGGAAATTTTTAAGAAGCAAAGCATCTTTCATGAAAAGAGATACTGATTCGACAAGTAATGCTGCTTCCTCTATTTTTTTTGAGGACAATAAAGTCGACAAAAGTCAATTACAGTTATACAGACAAAGAATAGAAGCACTAACTGCTATTGTGAAGGAATTGCAAATTCAGAATGAAAGACTTAACAAGGAATTGCTCCTGTGCCAGGAGAAACTTTCTGTGTCTGAGACTCCTTCTTTAAAATCAACTATTAGACAGTTGACTTCGGAAATTGCTTCTCTCCAAACAAAGTGAGTTTTAATAACTGTCTTAAGTTTGCTTTACTTGATAGAATTAAACTTTGGAATAATAAATATATATTTTATTTTGATAGACTCGTTGAGGTGCAACAAATGAAAGAGGTTTTAGAAATAAATCATAGAGAAATAGTTCAGCAATACAAAATGACAATGACGGAACAGTTTAATAAATTAAAATCTCGATTACAAGAATCACAGAGTAAAAATATTATCCTGGATGATAATATAGTATCGATCACTCAGAAACTTGAAGAAGTCACTCGCGAAAAGGTT
This sequence comes from Synergus laeviventris, assembly GCA_032275145.1. NCBI lineage: Eukaryota > Metazoa > Arthropoda > Insecta > Hymenoptera > Cynipidae > Synergus > Synergus laeviventris. The sequence continues at coordinate 257,345 of JAUESI010000014.1, read as the reverse complement.
TTTTCTTAAATATTCTTTTAATATAATTTTTTAGAAATATTTTTAAAATATACAGAAATCCCTTAAAAGCTCTTGAAATTTCTTAAAGTAATTTGAAACCTTTTAAAATTCTGAATAGTGCCGGGTAAATTTCTGCTGGTGATTAAATATACGTAATTTTTTTTATTTCTCCAGAGACTGGTGGCCTTAAAAATACCTAAAACTCTTCTTTGTCGTTTTTTTAGGATGAAAAGGTAAAATTGTTGGAAAAGGAGTGGTCGAAAAAATGCGAAGTGACTCAGAAAGATTATGAGTTGTTGTTACAAAGGAAAGAAAAAGAACTGCAACTCAAGGATGAAATTATTAATCAAAAGGAAAAAGAATTAGCTCAAAAGGACCTCGTAAAAAGGGAAGAAATCGTCTCCTTTACTAATAAAATCAAAGAATTGGAGATCAAACTAGAAGCAAAAATTGAGGATGTAATTTCGATTTATTTATTAATTACTTTTATTCACTTTTATTTTGGAATAAGAATATATTTTTCACAGGAGGAGAAATTGAAGGATATGCTAGTGAAGCAATATTCAGCAATGAAGGACGAGTTTGCAAAAATGAGGGATGACATTGAATACGCGTCTCAAAAAAAGAACGAAGGCTTGATAAATAAAGTTGAAGCACTAAAAAAAAGTGTTTTAAAATTAGAGAAATCGAAGGAGAAACTGTCTTATGAATATGAAAAAAAACTTTCCCAAGTTCTCAAGGTTTCGTATTTTTATTTTTATATATACTATTTCTATTTATATCTATTTATATTTTTTTTATATAAAATTTTACTTTTCTTTTTAAGAATAAAGATTTGGAACTAAAAACATTGCAGTTGCAGCATCAAAGCCATCGAAGCGAGTTATCAATGTCTTTGAATTCTGAGAAGCAAAACGAATGGGATTCTCTTGTTAATATGTTGGAGGAAAGATACAAAGCACTTTTGACAGCCGTAGATGTTTCGGCGGATAATCAACGTCAAAATTATATCAGGGTACAACGCATTGTACATTTATTAAACAAGGTTTAGAATAATTAAAAGTTTGTTATATCAGTAATTCTTTTATAAATGAGAGTAAGTACATTCCTTTCAATTTGTAGGTAATCGATTTTCTATTTTATGATTTAAGGGTGTTGGGTTCAAGTTCTCACTTCAAGTTTAAATATCCTCATTTTATTCAACAAATATTAGAATTGCGTATATTTTCGCTCATGCGAAAAACGAGGAATTCAAAATTGACCTAAAAATTGTTCTTTTCAATTTACTGAAAAATGTTAAAAGCGGCATTTTTTCACTCTGTACCTATGATTCTATTTTAAAAATGAGTTATAACTATACAGAGCGAAAAAAACTGAACTCTAATATTTGTCAAATAAAATAAAGAAATCGAATTTTTAGAATAGAATTTAGATCCAACACCATTAAACAATTTTTAATGTAGTTTTTAATAAGATAACAATTTTTTATTATTACATTAAAGATAAATAATTCCTTTTTTATAAATATATATATATGTAGATAAATAAGTCCTTTTTCGAACTTATGGATCGAAATAAACATTGGATGTAATATTTTTTTAGAGAATAATGAACTTAGAACGTCAAGTATCGCAGTTAAAGAACAGTCTCATTGAACGCGGAGAATACACATAATTTTTGATAATTTAGTGACTTTTGTCATATTTAATACTTGTAAATAAACCAGAGTTTATACATAAAGTTGGAATTTTATTTCTACAATTGAAATTGTTGGTTCTATATTGCTCACACCGTATGTCCGTGTGTAACTTAATATTAAAACCCTCAGGTATAACAAATTTTCGCATACGGTAATTTGCAAATGCCCTTAAAATAACAAATTTTTAATTTTTGTTACGCCACTTTTTGTAGAAATGATAATTAATTGGTTTATGCTTAGGGACACAGCACTTTTAATCACGTCAGTTGTCACCTGCCATATTTAAATGTAATAGGATTTGGTATCTTTCCTACGGATTGTCCAAGAAATCCGAAAAGGAACTATAAATTATTATATTATATATGCGACAAACAAGTCACGTCCAACACAAAAAATAACATCTGCGAGAAACTCGGAAGTTTCGAAACTTACTAGTCTCAAACTTTCCCTAATAATAAATGGAACTGTTCAAATTTCAGTCCTTGATTTTTATTGCTTTCAAAGGATTAGTTCGACGTTTTATGATAAACGCTTAAATTGTTGCCACACGTGTTTTGGCTCAACTTACTGAGGTCCATGCTACAACCGTGACTCATCGGCTATAAAAAAAAGGTCTTGTTTCGAACATGACGAGTATTCTTGGGAAACGGAGAAAACTGTCTTCGGTCAATTTTCCCTCCCCTGCGAATCCGAATTCCGAACCCGAA
>JAUESI010000014.1:223901-241404 GCA_032275145.1 Synergus laeviventris | reverse complement strand
ATCCCGAATTGCACCCGAATGGTTCCGAAACAAAAGTCGGATGAACATGGCGGCTCTTCAAGTCGGCACAGATCGCTTGAATCCTGTATCCAGTGTATTATATATATCAGTGGTCTCAGTGGTACAGGCAGAGTAAAGGTACAGTCTGACCAGTCAGGTATTCGGGTGCAGGGCGCAGGCGGGTGGCACTCCAATAAACTATAAAGACCTGAACCCATGGAGTCTATTCTCCATGACCAGACCAGGACCAGAAGATGGATCTATCCTTTTCTATCATATTGCTCCATATATCTCTCTTGTCACGCGACCGAAAGAGAGATAGGGCAATATGACAGATCTCTGGTTCTCAATTGTGCTCAGGCCTTTACAAAGAAAATTGCACTATATTACCAAATTACCGATAGGCCGAGAATTTATAGAGAAAATATATATGAGAAGATTCTTTTTTAACATTTATTTGTCAGTAAATTATTACGTAACGGGAGTTTCAAATAGTTTAAGATACTAAAATGTTGAGAAATCATTTTTTAGGAAGATATTAAAAAAATAAAGTTCAGTGCCATGCATTTGTTGCCAATGTTTATGCACCAGTGTACGGCCATGTTTGATTATTACGTCCCAACTTTTAGGATTTTAAATTGTTGTAAAATTCTGAGAAAATAAAAGAGCCTCGAGAAAATACCTGTAATTTACCAGAATTTTCTCATCCTTCTTGACGTATATCGTATATCACACCCACATCACACCTATCACACGATCGCACTGACAGATTTGGATTATTTGGATTTTGACAGATTTGAGCATTTGAGGTTATAAATATAAAACTAAAATATTTTCGAGATTTTCGAAAATATGAGTTTATTGGAAAATTGTATTCTGTACATTCCTTGCCTGGTGAAATAAGCCTACTTTCCTTATTTCGCCCGGCTTGGTATTTGACGTCTTCCCTCTCTCTCTCTCATATATATTATTATTATATATATATATTCCGTGGGGATATAAGGTAAACTTGTTTATTAATTATATAGGCAAAATGTGCATCATGATTGAAACAAATAAATTTTTAAGAATGATAATGATGGGAATTCCATATACGTTTAGACTGCGGTAATTTTTTGAGAACATAATAATTCTATGACATATATTGAGGATAGAAAAAAGATGATTAAATTATATATTTAAATGTTAATCGAACTTTGATATTATCTTTATTTGATAAAGTTTAATTTAATTTATTTTTGTAGTGAATTGAGTTGAAAACAATAAGAATGACACTCTATTTTGACACCCGAGTGCAGAATCCTGAAGTCGCCTCGATTAACACTTGCGCTACTTGGCACCCGAATTTGCCATTCTTAGCTGTTGCTGCATATTCCCAAGACAAAGGAGGTTTCGTAACTCTGTACGATGATCAAGGAGAACCCCTTCAAGATGTTGAATCCCCTGGACATTCGGTTGCTCAGGTCACAGCACTTGGCTGGCATCCTGAGAGAAAATGGCTAGCAGCTGGATGGGAAAGTGGAGAATTGCGGGTTTGTAACAAAAATGACAGAAGGAAAGAAAACTTCCTTAATCTAATCTAGGCTTCACAGCACAAAATGCTCCCAAAAATAATGGAATAACAAAAGTCAATTTCATTAAAAACATCGGAAAAAAGAGGAATTCCCAATTATCAAGCTAACTTTGTTTTACGATTATAGGTATGGCCAGGAGATACTGGATCAAGCGAATTCAACACAATTGTAACTCCTCACAGAGTCCCGATAATGATTTTGCAATGGAGTCAAAACGGTGGAAGATTAGTATCAGCTGATGCGGGAGGATCTATCGTTGGGTGGAAAATAGATTCGAGAAATCAGCTGCTTATGACTTTTCATCATGAGTTGAAAGATTCTTTCACCCACATTGCTTTTAAAATTTCGCCTCCGAAAGCCGCTGTCGATTTAAGGTTGATTTCAATCTAATAAGCTAAGAAATAATTCATAATGCAGTCTAATAACTTTCTTCAACTTTTGATCAACTTTTTTCTCAGCGGACTGGCAAAAGCAGCAGTTGCAGGGGACGAAAGAGCATTGGATCTTTTCAGTTCTTGGCGTCCGAAAACTGCAGCACCAACTGCAGTGACGACTCAGAAAGACAATCACGCTTTCTACATCGGTACTGCAAATGGTGTGATTTATTTCGTAGACATTCAAGGTCAGTGCACAGAAGTTCTTAATGCTGATGGAACGGATTTACATTGTTTACTACATCACCGAACTCGGGATTCGCTAGTTGTAATGAGCGAGGGATTAAATATCGCTCACTATCAAGCAGATCCTGTCACTGGAAGGCTTACCGAGTTGACAAAAGTAAATAAAAAATTTTATTTGATTCAGTTCAGAAATTGTTATTTATTTTTACTTATCCATATTGTATCAAAATAAATGCTATTTCCGACCGGCTTAATTCTAAATATTAATTTAAAAATTTATTTTTTAGGTAAAACTCAGTGGAAAAAGCGAAATCGCTCGTAGTGGCCCTTCAATATGTTGGGTAGGTGGAAATACTCTCGCGGTTTTGACTGGGGAATTAGGTGTTAGATGTTGGGACCTTCATACCGGGGATACGTACGTTTTATCGCCTCCCGAATCGGCGACCGGAAACTTTGCTTCTCCCCAAGAAATCTGTACGAGTCTCTCTTTTTGCAAAAGCAATGGTAGGTTTCAATTTAAATAATTTTAAGTCTTGCTAAAGAATCTAACGAATTTAGTAAACCTGGACAGTCAGATAGTTTTGAAAAATTCTTGGTAAAGATAAGAATAAAATACATTTATAATGCCAGAGAAAAAAAATGGGAAATCTTTTCGCCAGGAAATCGTCAAAATGAAATTAAAATCTACAAATCGCCAAGGTTGGCAGCCCTGTGAACTTATAATGAGAATTTTCAATTTGCGATTATTTTATTTTATGAACTTCATTTGAAGAAAAATTTGTAAATTAAGAAGCAAATCAAATTAATTAAATGTATTTGTCTACAGAAACTCTCGCAGCTGGGACGAACCTGGGAACAATTTATTTCTGGAAAAGGAAACAAAGTTCAGAATCCAACGAAAATAGCTGGCCAACTTGTCCTGAATCTTGCACTATTCATGGGACAGTAAAACAACTCGCTTGGGGTGCAATATTATTAAGAACTCCTCTCCTAGCAGTAAATTGCATCACTAACGTTTTTATTCTCCACCAACAACCAATGTGTGCAGCTTACAACGACGGAGTCTGTGCCAGTCAAATCAGCCCAACACAAATTTTAATTCAGATAGAAGATCAGAGTCACGTCCTAAAAACGGAAATTCAGGTTCAAATCGTAACCGTGAATAAAGATTACGTGGTCGTTTCTTCTGGCAGACATGTTGCTCTCTATAAATTAAGCAGAGACAATCTTTTAAACACGACCTCTCTCTCAAATTTTGTTTGTGATACTGAAAAAATTCTGATATACGAGAGCATTCTAGTAATTTTGACACCAGTCGTCATTCAATTAAGATCCACCGAAGGAACAATTATTCAGTCGCTTTCGACTCTTCCCGAAGAAGGAGAACCAATCACGATGGAATTAACTGGACAGTATCTGACTGTTGCTTCTTTAAATGGGATTTTGAAGATTTGGGATTTGGGAAAACGAGAAGCAAAACTGTACACTAGAGCTATGGCTACTTATGAGGCTATTAATGATTTTGCTGAGATTATTGAAGCCAGATGTAACTCTGATTGTCGATATGTTTCAATCACTGTTGCGATGGCAAATTTAATGCCGAGTTCAATTTTATATGTCTGGGATATTGAAAGTGATCAACTGCATGAATTTGACTTTGCTGATAATGATGATGGCAATAACGATTATTCTCCTCTGTAAGTATTTTGTATTTTGCTTTCTCGATAAATGAAACAAAATTCAAAGGAATTGAACGGAATTGTAATCGCAAAATTCGATTTCTTCATTTTACTCAAGAAATTTAATAAGTCGAGTTTTTTTCATTTTGTAACGCGATACCCACTTTTTAAATATAATTATGGTTACAGAGCGAAAGATTGCCTAGTTTTAATACTTTCTTTTTTCTTTTTGTAAAACGAAAAGACTGAATTGTCAGGATTGATTTCGAATTCTTCATTTTGTTCAAAAATTATTTAAGATACAGGTTTTTCCTCTCTGCAGCCCTACTTATATTTCGAATAAGATTACGTCTACAGGGCGAAAAAATACCTAGTTCTAATATTTGTTGAGTAATATTGAGGAAATTGAATTTTATGTAATTGGTACTTTTTAACAAGGGCACCCCTTCACTGTTCAGAGCACTTAGCCATTAGAGGCCTCTGTATTCTATCCCCTCAGAGCTACAGTAGAAGCAGAGATGAGGGTAAAAGTACATAGAAGATTTTTCCATTGATACCGGATCAGGAATCGAACCCGAGACCTAAAATTGGGGGCTCGTGTCCTACCAACCGAGCCACTGTGACTCAAGAATTTTATGTACCATAATTCCGACCTACAAAAACACTCATGAATCCGAAAGTTCTACAAATCGGATTATAGTTCCAAGTTTACCAATTACTTCTAAATTCTTTTAAATCTTTTTTGGTTTACTGGGCTTATTCTATATTTAAAAAACTGCCATCTTCAGAAAGAAAGGTCTTCTCAAATGTAAGAATTTAATGCTTCAGGATGACAAAATGCAAAGGAAGATTGGTAACAGCACATTGTTGGGATACAGACGATCCAAGACTCTTGATTTGCCGAGCTCAAAGACCAGAAATCAGAGATTCTAAATCGTCCAGGACATCAGAGGAAACGGATGTAATATTTAAAAATTTTGACATTTAAGGGTGTTGAAACCAATTTTTAATCTCAAAATTAATTTGTCTTCATTTTACTTGATAAATAACATATGTTAATTCGATATTTTTTCAGTCCGTATAGTTCCTCATTTTTTCAATAGAATTGTGGGTATAGAGCAAAGAAATCTTTAATCTAAATACTTTCTCAGTATGTAAAATGAAAAGAGTACATTTTTATGTAAATTTTGAATTCCTCGTTTTATGCAAAAAATATCAAAAGTAAACATTTTTTCGCTCTATATGCACATTTACCATATATTTTATAACAGAGTAATTAATTTAAAAATAATTTAATTTTAAGAATTGTTGAGTAAAATGCGGAGTTTAATTTTTATTTTAAATATTTCCAAACTTTTCCTATTCTTCTAGGAAACTGCGAATGTCGTTTTGGTCTCGATGTTTGTCTCGTCAGATCATGGAATTGTCGTCCAGGACATTAGATCCATAAAGGATGACAACAGTCGCTTGTTGGGAGTTCGATCACCGCACATCATTATCTTAAATTCCGAACTCTCTCTTAGTACTGAAAGCAAGATTTCTTGTCTCTTGATGAAGGATTTCGAAGAATTGGGCACCTGTGATCCAAGTACAAAAAAAGCTATTTTGGACTTCTGTTTTTACTTGAGTATTGCAAATATGGATGAGGCTTTCAAGGCGATAAAGACTATTAAAAACGAGACCGTGTGGAAAAGTTTGGCTAAAATGTGCGTTAAAACAAAGCAGCTCGATATGGCGATGTTGTGTTTAGGACATATGAAGCAAGCAAGAGGAGCCAGAGCGCTCAGAGAAGCAATGCAGAACGATTCTTTGACCCTAGAAGCTAAAGTCGGAGTCTTAGCTGTTGAACTTGGACTACATGTCAGTATTTTTATTACATTAGCAAAAATTGATGCTGCGCTGCGTTACCCGTGATTTACAAAAATTTCAAGTGACTGAAGAATTTAAAACGATTTTAAAAGTATTTTAAGGGATATCATAAAGACTTTAAAGAATTTTAAAGAATTTCAAAAAATTTTAAGGGATTTTATTTGATTTTAAGCAATTTTAAAACATTTCAATATATTTTTAAGATTTCCAAGATCTTTTAAGAAATTTCAACGGATTTCATGAGAGTTTAAGTGAACTTCAGGAATTTGAATGGATTTGGAGAGCTTTCACGATATTTGAAGAGATTTAAAAAGATTAAATTAGATTAGATATACAATTGAAAATTTCTTTTTCAGATTGATGCAGAGCGTCTTTTTCGAGAAGCGAAAAGGTTGGATCTCGTCGGTTCTTTGTTGGAGGCTCGTAATAAATTTAAAGAGTCAATTGCTTTAGCTTCAAGCGAAAATAAAATTCAAGAAAAGACGAGTTACTACAATTATGCCAAAGCACTCGAGCAGGAAGGAAAGATAATCGAAGCTATCGAAATGTACACGAAAGCTGATTGCCATAGATTTGAAGTTCCAAGAATGCTTTCAATGAAGCCTCGAGAACTTCAAACTTATCTAAATACTTCTGAAGACCCGTACGTTATCCAAACTTCTTTAATCCTATTCATAATTTTATTTGCTTGCCTTTCTTACACTTAAGGGTAAAGGGTCTAAGTTGTAAGTTCTAAATTCTATCTTTTCATTTTACAAAAAAAAAAGTAATTAAATTATACATTTTTTCGCACTGTATGCATATTTATTTAAAAAATGAATAACACTACATAGCCAAAAATATATTTGTATTATTTGTTGAATAAAAGGAGAAAATAAATTTTATATCATTAGAAATTAAATAAATTGGTTTGAACGCCCTTAAAAGCAGTTATTTATATTTCAGAGAAGTAAAAAATTGGCACGCTCAGTATACAGAGTCAACCGGTGATATGGAAGGTGCTTTGCGTTTATATGAAGTAGCACACGATACTCTTTCAATGACGAGACTATTATGTTTTTTAAATCGAGAGGACGAGGCTTGTGATCTTGTAATGAGAACAAATCACGCGGCTTCAGCTTATCACTTGGCTGCCCATTACGAGTCGAGGAATAATGTAACACAAGCTGTTCACTTCTATTCCATGGCGAAAGCCTACACGAATGCAATAAGACTCTGCAAGGTAGAGTATTACATTTTAACGATATTGGATCAAAGTTCAAACCTTCAAATTCGATTTCTTCATTTTACTTGATGCGCTCGTAGTCGGAAATTACGGAAACTACTCTCATATCGCTTCTGGCCCGAATGGCTAAGATCAAAGTGTAGTATCTGCTCTTATCAGCTTGATATCTGACAGGCATCCCATCATTCCTATATTCCCATCGGGATGCTAGTATATCGAACTGATTTTTGGAAATAGGCGAAGTTTTTGGGGCTTGCTACGACTTTTCCATGAGTTATTCCTGCATTGAAGTACCACAGATTGTAGTTCGTACTTATAAAGTCTAAAGTTAATTATCCCATCTTCCCATTTCCACATTTACAGTTTTTAAAACTTGATCTGAATTGGGACTACGGATGTTCTCGCGTTATTTGACTGATTTGACGCTCAAAATTTGAATTTTCGATTTTTCAAGAAAATTCAGAAAGTGTTATGCCACAGAACCACAGTCAATCTTGTAAGGTTTTCAAAAAGCAAAGTTTTTTTTCTCCTGACATTTTTTATATAGTGCGTTGTTTGGCTTAAAAATTTCATTTTCGTTTATTTTTTGAATTTTGGAAATGTTATTCTGATAATTTTTTTTATCCAAAAACTAAAACGGAATGGGGGTAAAAATCTTGAATTTTAATAACTTTTGAGTAAAATGAACAGATTGAATTTTTCGGTTAATTATGATTTCCTCGTTTTTCGCAAAAAGTATTAAAAGTAAACATTTTTTCGATCTGTAGGCATATTTATATTTTAAAACAGAATAAATTTACAGAGCAAAAAGATATTTAATTCTAATAATTGTTGAGTAAAATGAGGAATTTAATTTTGAGGTAAGAGTTTAGATCTGAGAACAAATAAGTCTAAAAAAATAGTTTTCTTAGCATATTTAATTCTTTTTTATTAACAGGAACATGATATGTTGGAGGAACTGTGGCCCCTCGCAATGTTAGCATCTCGTCAATCTCAAATAGACGTCGCAAAATACTACGAGGAAAACGATCAACCAGAAAAGGCAGTTCTTCTTTACCATAAATCAGGAATGCTTCGAAAAGCTATGGACTTGGCTTTCAAAACTCAGCAATACGAGGCTTTGCAAATTATCACGATGGATGTAAATGCTGACTCCGATCCGGCCTTAATCCAAAAATGCGCCGATTATTTCGTACAAAATGAGCAGATAGAGAAAGCAGTCGATCTTCTAGCCACAGGGAAAAAATATATAGAGGCCTTGGAACTCATTCAGGAACACAACATTAGTCTGAGTGAAGATTTAGCTGAAAAGATGACTGTTGAGAAAGTAGAAAAGGATTTGGAACGAGAGAGACTGAGAATTTCTACCTTGGAGAGGATAGGAGAAATTGCCTTTCATCAGGGAAACTATCACCTCGCTACAAAAAAATTCACGCAGGCGGGGAACAAATTGAGAGCAATGAAGGCTCTTTTAAAATCTGGTGATACAGAAAAAATATGCTTTTTTGCGCAAGTTTCGAGACAGAGGGAAATTTACATTATGGCTGGAAATTATCTCCAGTCTTTGGATTGGCAGAATCAGCCTGAAGTTCTAAGGAATATTATCAATTTTTATTCAAAAGGGAAAGCTATGGATTTGTTGGCGAATTTTTATGTCGCCTGTGCACAGGTGGAAATTGATGAATTTCAAAATTATGAGAAGGCACTGGACGCATTGAATCAAGCTAGCAAATGTCTGGCAAAGGTCGTGGAACCGAGAGATTCTGAGGTGCATAGAAGAGCTATTGAAGTCGTTAATGGAAGAATGTCGACGATAAAACGATATTTAGATGTTAAGAAGTGAGTTTTTATATTATTTTAAGGGCATTGGATCCAAGTACTAACGTCAAAGTTCAATTTCCTCATTTTACTTGATTATATTGAAAATAGATTCTCGAAATTTGAAGTCACATTCTCTGAGAAAAATAAAGAAATCGAATTTTCAGGATCCAACACTCTTATGATAAAAGAATCAAGTCTAGCAATGACAATTTGAACTAAACCCTATTTTTCAGATTATTTGATAGAGGCGATACCGAAGCGGCTATGAATCAAGTTCGACATCTGCTCGACACTCAAGGTCCTGATTTGGAACAATCAGTTCGCCGTGGTGATTTGTTTGCGACAATCACGCAGCACTTTGCAGATATTGGGAAAACGGATAAAGCACGAGCAACTGTCGAGGAACTCAAGCGTCTCGTGCCTGGAATAAACTTAAGCTACTATTATAACGTGAACTTGCTAGAAGTGCTCGGTTATAAAATCAACGTTGAACGAGAAGACAGTTCAGACAAAGACGACGGCATAGAGGAACTACTCGGCGAATGATAAAATACGATAAAGTATTTCTCTTATTTTTTGATCTCATAGATTCTAATCGGACTTGTTTTAGAATATTATAGCTTATATTAGAAATATTTAACAGCACAAAGTGCCTTGCTACCTCTAATTTTGTTTGCTTTAGAAAAAAACTAATTAATCCGTCCACGTGTGATTACAGCATTATCTATTTATAAGAATCCGTCCGAAATTAGATTAGATGTTTACAATTTTAAGGCTCGCCTCGAGTCAAACTTATTGCACGAAAATGATCTCGATTTTAATTTTAAGGATTTTGTTAATTTTCTATTGTCCGAGACAATATAATAAAACAGTAAACTAGAAACGATTAGTTTAGAAAAAGAAGGGTTGTTTGTAGTTTTATTATTTAGCCTTAGAAGGTACTACAATCTCACATCTTTCGGATATAATACAGTGCTGACAAGTTGTACAAACAATTGGAAGTAGTTTGACATTCAATAAATAAAAGGATAAGAGTAATTGAACATGGAAAACTCAGGCTAAAACTTACAAGTAACTATCGAAATAAACATCGAGTTTCTTAAAATATTGTTAATGAAAGTAAATTATAAAAAGTAGCTGAGAGGACGTACATTTTTTCTAATTTGCGTCTCACATTGTTCAGTATAAAAAAAAAATTTCCGAATTCAATTCATAACTTATACTAATGACAAACCCACAGAGCAGAACAAAAAAGCTTGTAAAAAAAACACGAATGATCGCTACGGTAATGATATCCAAAAAAATTGAATATATCTAGAAATTTCCTTAAAGGTGTTGGGTTCATGTTTTAACTTCAAAATTAGATTTCCTCATTTTACTCGACAAATATTATAATTAGATATTTTTTCACTCTTTAGTGATACTCATTTTTTAAATAGAATTTTAGTTTTTTAATACTTTTTTTGTAAAATAAAGAGACGGAATTTTGACATTAGAATTTAGAAATTCAATTTCCAATTCTTCATTTTACCCAAAAAGTGTTAAAAGTAAAGTTTTTTGGCTCTATAGGCATACTTATATTATATTTCGCATACAGAGCGAAAAGATTCTTAATTATTTTATTCGTTGAGTAAAATGAGGAATTTGAACTTTGGAGTTAGAACTTGAATCGAGACTTGAATCCAACAACCTTAAACTACTCCATGGATGAAACAATCATACCGAATAATGAAAAATGAGTTGAAAATGCTTTGCGAAATCTACACTTATGTTTCTTTGTATTTTATACACGAACACTTAAGAAGTAAAAATAAACTATTACTCTACTAGGGAGATATTTTCTTACACGGAGAAGCTTCTTCGATTTGACTTTCTTCAGGCTTGCGCTTTTTGCGGATGAGGTGGGAAATATCGCTAACAGGTTTCGAGGATGATGCTCCGGAAGATGAAGCTGAGGTCGCTCCAGAAGAAGAGGCACCGTTACTTTTACTAGTGCTCGCACCATTCGAACAACTGCCAGCAGAAGCTTTTTCGCGGATGCCTTCCATGATGAGTTTGCAAGCTTCCTGCTTTGCATCCTTCATATCCGAGATTTTCTCATCGATTTCAGGTAAGAGTTCCTTTAGTTCTTTAATTTCTCCCTCAACGGTGTAAAATGGATCCTCGGACTTTGGTTGTTCAGACGTGTCTTCAAGTTCCTTTATTCTTGCTTCCAGGAGGGAACCCGCTTCTTTGAATTGTTGGATGCTAGCGTCGAAGTCGTTCGAGAATGAGTAGGCAAGGCCAAGTTGGTAGTAAATTTCAGCGATAGCTCGTGGATTGCAAGGCTCAATTTTTTGCAAAAGCTCTAAGCAGGCGTGGAAGTCAGTCAGGGCGCCATCCGCGTTGCCTCCTTCCATTGCGACTTCACCCAGGAGTTTGTGCGCCTCTGCCAACAACTGCCAGCCTGATGGTCCTCGCTTTAAGAGCACCAACTTTGCCAATTCCAGGACTTCCCAGGCAACCTGTAAATAAGTTAAAACTGTTTAGCTGAAGTAAATATTTCGTTCAACATATTGGGTGATTTTTTTCTTTAAAATAGTAGAATGATAGGAGAATAAATTGTTTTGAATAAGATTAATATTAATACAAGTACTATAAAAAGGAATTCTTAAAACAAAGATAGTCATCACATTATCTATTGTCATTAAAAAACATGAAAAGACCTTTTAATTAATTTAAAGAAATTTCGAGAGATTTGAAACGATTTCGAGTAATTTTCAGTAATTACTAATTTACTAATTACTATTTTTTTTAATGATTTAAAAGTTGGAAAAAGGTGAATAGGTAAAAATATTCCAAAATAGGTGAAAAAAGATGAATAGGTGACGACGTGAGATGTCTGAAAAGGGTAAAATAGGAAAATAGGGAAATAGGAGAAAGGCTGTGAAACTTGGTAATAAACTTAAAATATCAATCTTACCTCTAAATTATCAACATCTTCATCCTCGTTCACCTCCTCGTCATCCTCACCATTTTCCTTTATATCTCCGTTTTGAAGACCAATCGAAGATTCTCCATTGGTTATCTTGCTGGATCCAGGGGTTGCTTCGTCCGGCGAAACTTTATTTTCATCCCCTTTTTGTTTTTCTTCAGACTTCGAATCATCAGTGGCATTATTTTCTCCAGTTTTATCTTCGACCTTTGACTCTGTAGGTTTTTTTTCCACCTCTTGTTTATCTTCTACTTTCGGTACCGATTCATCAGAAACTGCTTCAGTTTTCAACTCCTGACTGTTCTTTTCATCAGTTTTATTATACTTTTTAACTATTTCGCTTGTCTCTTTCTTCTCGCCTTTCTCTTCCTTTTCATCTTCATCGCCTTCCTCATCATCTTCACCCTCTACTTCATCGTCAGAATCCTTTTCACACGGTACGGCGGTACCCAAAACGTTACTCTCTTCTCTCGCAAGATTTAGCAGAGCGCGACCGTAAAGCAAGTAAGGCTCTGCCAATTCGTCTGCACCCTCTCCGTGCTTTTGTACCAGAAGCTCGCAAGCTTGTATCAAAGTGTTTACAGCGCTGTTGTAGTCGCGAACCAAGAGGTGACGTTTTCCGAGGGCGATGGCTGCTGTTGCATCCGTAAGAGGACCGACTTCCATGACGTCAGCCATCTGCAAAAAAAAGCAGTTTTAAAAACTAGAATCTTTAAAAAGATTTGGAATCAAAAGTAGACTTGGAAGATATTTAATAATTGTATGTTTCCTAAGATGAGATTTTAAAATATAATATTTTTAACTGTTTTTAAATTCCGTCAAGCACCAAGGCTAATAAAAAGATTAGGAAGCTTTTATGTTTGATTACTTGCTTTCCTACATAATAGAGAGACGAGTCAATATTTTCCCCGGTGGAAAGAGACTATTCAATTTTATGCCTTCGCCGCCTGTATAATCTCATTTTTGCAACGAATGCAGTAAAGATTTATAGACGCAATAAGAAACCGCAAGTTGACCGAGAAATTGTTTTTCTATCTTGGGCGCTAGAAATGAAATTTAAGAGACAAACTTTAAATAAACAAGCTTTAATAAAACTGGAGAACCTAATTTCAGACCAAATCAATTTTAAGAGATTTTTCTGAATTTCAATAAATTTTAAGAGATTTCGAAAGATTTCAAGAGTTTTTAAGGGATCGAAAAATACTTTTAGGAATACTAAAGGTTTTTGTCAAATATTAATGGATTTCAAAAGATTTTTTTTAGGAAGTTCAAGAGATTTTTACGAATTTCAAAAGATTTCATGCAATTTTAAAGAAATGTCAAACGAATTCAACAGATTTAAATAGATTTTGAAAGACTAAAAAAAAAAGATTTATAAATATTTCAAAGGTGATCAACCCCTCGTTTGTACCCTTTTATAGGACCTTCTGTAAAAGCGAAACTCCGGGGTTTCGCTTAATCAACAAAGAGTAAATAGATTTCGAAAAAACAATTGTTGTGAGAAAAATACGAAAAAGTGATTTTTACAGCATCCAAGGGGTGGATGTAGAATGTAGTGGGGATATGTATTTCCATCGATTCCAAGGCGTCGCGACGCAGAGGGCGTCCTGGTACCAATAAGGGGCGGCGAACTTCGTCGTGGAGTTAGTACAGATTTTAAACTCGTCCTGAGAAGCAAATTCGACCTGGTAAACTTTTCAGTGGGCGCCTGGGCACGACCAGGGATGGAGCCTTCTCGTGTACCCAGGGGTCCTGCCCCACGTCTCATTTTTCTCTTCTGCACACTCACCCTAACTTTTGCAGGTAAAAAAAGTTAAAGAAACAATTGAACTCAAAGTATCTTAAAAATATGAATTTTATTCAAAAATAATTTTAGCAACCGGGATGCTGTGTGCTGCAATTATGTCTGATCATTGGGAAGAAGTTGGATGGAATAAGGAATTATTATCTCAAACCAGCATCAGCCCCACGTGGTATTTAGATGGCAAAGTTGCCATGCTTGAATCACTGCCTAGTTATGGAAGTTTTCTTCACCATTTTAAAAAAAAACCTGCATTTTTAGTTCCAATGCATGGGGGAATTTGGACTTTGTGTGTATCTCTTACTGGTAAGTTAACAAAATCCTCAAAATAATATTTTATTAGTATCGACAAAATTGCTGAATTTTTAATATTCTCCAAGTAATATTTCACTTTTCTAAAGATATGAGAATAGTGAATGCGGGAGAATATCAAATTTTAAGACCTTTCAATTGATATGTAAAACTTGGTATTTCAAATCTGGAAGGCAGTGCCAGGAGCCGCATTTTAAATATTGTCGGGGCGGCCATAAAATTCGGTTCAATAAGTTCAAGTTTGAAACTTTGTATGTTGGCTTAATGAAGGCTTTCACGTAAGGACTGGGAAGGTTAAGGGAACAATGTTTTGGTGTATTTTTAACACATCGAGGATTCCAGGAAGGATTTTCCATGCACCTTGAATCTGTAATATGTATCGACCTGATGATTAGAATCTTAATTGCGAAGAGCGCATACTTTAAATCGCGTGACCCTGTTTATTTTTGAATGATCTTCCCTTTCCGAAGGAATTACTAATCACTTCGGAAAACTCGACCAACAAACGTCTCAGGTCTCACAATCCTATATCTATAAAAGAAGAGACAAAATTAAAAATTTAAATTCGATAAGCGTCAGATTACATTTGACAACTTGTTTTGATGGTAGGAACTTTTTCAGTAAAATACAATAAAACTGGACCACAAAACTTTTGTTTCTTCTTAAAAGAGTCGAGTTTAAAGAGCAAAGTTAAAACAGATTGAGGTTTAATGGTAAAATCTATATGAGCTCTTTTTAAAAGCAAAAAAAACCTTCGTTCTTCCTTCTGCAAGAAAGAGATATAATTTTCAGATCAGAAGAGTTTTGGTACTTTAAACTAAATTCGAGTTTGTAATTAAAAGTGAGAAGCTAGAATTTAGATTTAAGGAAAGAATTACATTTTCAAATGTAATTAAGTTCGAAGTTTCAAAGGGTAGAAAAGCAAGTTCTCATACGTAGTTGAGGAAATGCTATTTCAGGAAAAATACGAGTATTTTTCTTTTTATTTGACGAGGGTCAATTCAAAGGGGACAAGTTTGAAGAATTATTATTAATTAATTCACTTTAGCACGTTTCGCAATGAAAAAGTTACCTCTAGCAAATCTCTTTTAAATTCAAAAGAACTCTGTATCATTCATTTGTGTTAATGAAAAAACTTGGATCAAATAACGAGATTAATTTTAAAATCATGTTACGGTACGGAGAATGAAAATATTTCCAGAGAAAGGATTGAAAGCAGAATTAAATATCCTGTATAAATCGAGTAAATCCATATTTTAGTAAATAAAATCAGCAAGGTTTACTCGTCTATAAATTTTAATTTGGATTTGTTCAACATTGCGTATTATCTTATTAATATTTTGAAAATTTACAGTGCATACGTAAGCAGACGTGTGAAAGAGAATTTCGTTTCAGTCATATATGTCAAAAGTAATAGAAAACGTGATTCGATTCAATGATTTTTGTTTTCCTGCCCTGATGGTGACTCTTGATTCCCAACGGAAACGGAAATGAGAATTTTCTAGAAATTATATGAAGTGCAGTCATCACAATATCAATTGTCATTAAAAAAGGTTAAAAGGTGATTTTATAAATAAAAATAGGTGAGAAATAGGTTTTAAAGGAGTTTCAGAATTTTCGTAAGATTTCGAGACTTTTTTAATCAGGGATTTCAAGAGACTTTAAAGGATTTTAAGATATTTTAAGGGATTGTAAGCAATTTAAAGGAATTTTTAATGAGCACAAAGAAGTTTTGAGATTTTCAAGAGATTTCATAAGATTTCAAAACATTCTAATGATTTTAAAGATGTGGAAGGGATTTCAAACAAATTCAGAGGAGTTTAAGAATTTTCAAGGAATTTTACAGAATTTCTTAAGATTTCAAGTGGTTTTAAGAAATTACTAAGGATTTGATGCGAGATTTTAACGTTTCTTTTTAAAGGATTTGAAAATAATTCAAAAGATTTCAAGAGATATACAAAAATTTGCAACAAAAGTTGCAAGTGTCAAATAAAAATATTTGTATTGATTATCTGTAAAAGTTTTTTCAATTCGGAAATGACTCGGAATTACCATATAATTAATCTGGTTCTTGAACAATAATTGAAAAAATTGGGAAAAGGTGAAAAATTCTGAAAATGGTCGAAATAGGGAGAATAAATTCAAAATAGTTGAAAAAAAATGAATAGGTGACGACCTGTGATTACTAATAGAAGTGTTAAAATTAAATATAATTTTATTAATCGAAATAAGGAAAATATAGGCAGAAAAATTTCGTGAAATAAGGTTTTCAGGCTTCTATATTAGAAAGAAAATTTTATGGCACTTGGTCACGCCGAACCAGCACCTACTGCCTTAGTTATTTTATGAGTTGAGTTGTTGAGTATACGGTAAGCAAATGTCAATGAACCGAAACAAGTGAAAAAGTCATTTTATGAAAAATACAATCAATTCTCTTAATTTATTTCTTACTGTTATACAAAATTAATTATAGTTTAATTTTCAGTTTGAATTTTGATCTTGCGGAATTAATAAATCCATTCACGTGATCTTATTTGATTTGACTATCTGTTTTCACGAGAATATATTAATTTCATTTAACTTTTGACACATAATCGATGATAATTTCCATCTTTCTTGAAATGCAGCTTTAGTGTAAAATTCACATACTCGAATAATAAACAGTATTTGCAATTAAAATGATACGATCAACTTTCGGTTCTTTTTCAGACGAAGAGGAACGGTGAAAATAATAAAATAAAATGTAAAAATACACTTTAAATTCAATAAATTTGAAAGGTTAACATGAGTGAGTTTTTAGATAGTTTAACCTAGACCCAGTGAACTTCATCTTTAATCGATTTATACCATGTTTATTTCTGAGAAAATGGAATTTGAAGCAGTTTATCTAACTATCATATATGGTACATATTATTTCTTTTAGAGGATGAAATTCGTCTATTGGAAAGTGTAGGATTTCCCCAAGAAAAATGCATCAATTACTTAAATCCTGACGAGGCTCATGAAGAAATGAGAGCTGCTTGGCAAAATCGTAAGTTTATAACTTTGATTTAACACTCTTAAAGAAAGAAATTTCAAAGATTTCTAATTTGGATGTATTCAAATGGGGAAAATATTGCGAAATGCGCTGAATCTTTCGAAACGAAAACACATAACTCAGAAGACATCTGGTAACTCGAGAGAAACGATAAGTAAAAGCATTTGATAATGGGCAAAGTTTGTCACATAAATTGGAAAACTCAAAACTACCAACAAAGTTCTGAACTGGAGTATGCAATTAAACTTTGAAAAACTAAATCAAAATGCTCTGATTTTCAAATTAAGGATGTTATAATGTACACAAATATAATGTAGAGTTTGAATACTTTTTTTTGTAAAATGAAAAGATAACATTTTTAAGTTAGATTTCGAATTCTTCGTTTTCATCAAAAAGTAAGTATTCAAGCTACATTTTTTTCTCTATAACATTTCTATTTTAAGAAAGAATATGTCTTGCAGAGAGAAATGGTACATTTTTTTATAAGGGGGAAAAATTGAACTTCCGCACGCATGTGGTATGACCATACCACGTGTCTGCAGGAGTTTAATTTTTCCACCGTGTAAGAAATAATATTTTTCTCTATCCCAA
>JAUESI010000014.1:189146-208180 GCA_032275145.1 Synergus laeviventris | reverse complement strand
TGTCAATAATTTTGCAGATGATTCAGTTTTACCAATTGCTGTGAGAAAACTGTGAGCTGATTTAATTAAGCTAATTGATCAATTTTGCGTAAATTCAAAGAAAACTTAATACTCACTATTGGCTGAAAATAGGTTATATTAGGAACCTGTCTGTAAGGCCTGCAAGTGTTACTATTGCTAAAAAAAAATTATTTTTCCGGGTAACGTGTTACTGTCATATATAGAAGGCTTTTATTTAATGAGGAGCGGCAAATGTCTCAAATAAATGAGCCTTGCGTCCTACTAATTTACTACTAATAAATCCTATGTGTGTAGCATGTACGCTTTAACATCGTCAACACGCATGACCTTAATTTCATTACTACGAAATCAAAATGTTTGATTTCCACGTAAAGGACACGTCGATGTTCGCATTTAGCTTTAATAATTCAAACATTATAGTCAGTCCAACGTTTACCCGTTTTTCCTTACTGTAGCTGCCACGCGCCTTTTTTCAAACTACCCCTCGTACTTGGAATAAGGGTTGCTGAGTGCACGTATAGCTTGAGAAATTACTGGTTACCTAACTACTCTGCATATCACCCTTAAGTATCCTATAAATAATACCACAGCGAACAATAATACCATTTTTGTCGCACATATATCATTTGGAAAGAGGGGACTTGAACACACGCTAGAAATACACGTTATACAAGATATGGGAGAAAAGTTAATTGGTCCAAGACATTTAATCATTTTCAATTTATCTGCATGAATCTTTTAGTTCTTCGTCCTGTGTAATCATTTTTTCGAACAATTTCCTACATGGATATTACCCAGCTTAGACATTTTTAAATTTCGTCCCTCTATATAAGAGGCCTCAGAAAATCCAAAGTCTGATCATCCAGATGAAAAAAAAACATTTAATTGTTATAAAAATATAAGAATACTTTTTTACCTTGAATTTTTTGCATATTTTGTGGAAATGGCTTAGACGTTTTTAATGTTCCCGAGACAAAAATATAATTCCTTCTTGTATTTCCATGGTGCTCTCATAAACTCTCCAGTATTTCAAGTCTAGATTTTAATACTCTATCATCTCTGGAATAATGTTAACTCTTATTTAGAGGTTTGGAATGTATGCATTTTTTGAAAATACTATTTCAAATAAAATAAAATATTCGTGATTAACTATTTTGTAAAAGGGAAAACTATTTAGGACCCCTCAGGGGCCAGGTAAAAATTTCCACGCGGGTTCTTTTTGATTCAGTTCGCGATCTTATTATCTGTTATTATCATGATTTTGATTATTCATTTTTTTTGGGAGAAAACTTAATAGTGTGAGTCGAGACAAAGTGTTTGCTGAAGCATTGAATTAATTTACGGTCCGTTTGCGATTGCAGTCCATAAATGATGATAGGGGATTTATGAAGTCTGCGTGATATTAGAACAATTCTGGGAAGTTCTGCTTCCTCGCACAAGATTTCTGTTTTATTTGGTGCTCCGTGCACAAAATCTCCTTCCCTGTATATATTCAAATGGGCTGCAAACCGACAAAGAGATAGATTATCATGTGATTCCTAGTACTGAGGGTAAAAAGAATTAAAATGACGTTGTAATCGCAGTTCTTGCAAAATAATCATTAAAAAGTCAAGGAAAAGTCAAGGACTCCTCGCATTTGTTTTATTACTGAAATAGCAATTGACGTTTCATCTAAATAATGAGAAATCGATGTGAAAAGATAACTAAGTTATAATCTCATTATGGTATATCCTAGCAATTCATTTCCTGATAAATAATTGTTAAAGTCCCTGACCCAACACGGAATGAAAATGACAGGAAATGAATTAATTGACAAAGGAAATCTGAGAACCACAATCCGAGAAATTAAGGAAGTGATGAAGGATATATCTAGGGATATATTAAGTGAGATTTAGAGATCTCGAGGAAAAAACAAAATACCTTCCAAGGCCAGAGATCAGAATAAGTTAACAATCAAATAAGTATAATCAACTCATTGTCACACATTGTTAATAGCAAATGAATCAGAACGTGGCGCTTTCGGTTGGAACAAACATGTCCAAGAAACGTGGTTAGTAAAGATTTACAGTTCTTTATCTCAAGATAAATAGAACTTAGCTTGCTCTTCTTGGCCTCTACCTTACAAAAAAAAATCTCATTACGCTCAGGATTATACCAATATGTGTTCAGCTTCATTGCTATAACAAAAAAACGATGTCATTGCAAGGAAACCGTTAAACATATTTTCGATAAGATAACACATTATCAAACCATTATACTTTGTAATAATCACATGTTTACAGTAAACCCGTATGTTTCGCTTACCAATGTATGTTATCATTTTTCCACATACACTTTTCACATTAAGTTAAAGCATCCGACATATTTCGAATATTCATCGTACTTTTTACACGCTAACAAAAATTTCAATGAGTTATTTCTGGTTGCATTCTGGACATAATCGCATTGTCTGATGTGAAACCGAAACTGTTAAACAGATGCTAACCTGTACAATTAGTTCCTGATAAGAGATCTTAAACACTTCGAGGTCAAATAACCGCGTTACATGATATGTATGTGTACGGATTGTGATCTATATAACATGGCATAAAATGTCCAAGATAAGATTAAAAATTCTCAGAAATTCTCATTTTTCGTGAATAATATTTGAGCTTGCTATTTCATTTCCATTCTATTGCTATCTCATTAATTCATTGAAAATACCTTTGCTACTTTTTTATTTCAAGAGGTAATCCATTAAATAAATGTTTGAGACATTTCCTTTGTACTCTTTTTTTTTTATCACGTGGAGAAGAATCTTTGAAGCATGTCTAACAAGTGAACAAAGGAGATAAAGAAATAGAAGAGTGAATTCGTGTGGGAGGGTCAACGTCTAATCTGACGTTTATACCGCCAGGCAATCTGGCATGCGACAGTATTTCTTTTTAGCGTCACTTGGCATGCAGAGACAACATATCAAGATATATATTTTCTCAAGAAAATTTTGAAAATCATTTGGTCAGGCTTTATCCGAAAATAGGTCGCACCAGAATGTCCAATACAGGGGCGTTTTTCCACAGCATGCTCTAATATTATTTTTAACTGTCATTACCACTCATACCAAAACGTCTACGAAATCGTTTGCGTAATGGACGTTTACTGTCTGTCAGAATCAGACGCGTTTCAACTGAAAAATAATATATGTTGCAATGTTTAAACATCGCTGGTAATCAGATTTATTTTTCCTAGAAAATGGAGAATTCTCGTGCCAGATATTAGTACAAATATATGATCTTTATTCAATGAATATCTTTATATCTACTCAGAGGAAGCCAGGCATCAATAATTATATAAAAGACTATATTATATATATATATATATACTCTCTATATACATATATAAATTATTCATAAACGCAATTTAAAAACTCATAAAATTAATTCATTGTTAAAACCGCCCACGTGAAATAGATTGTATAAAAACGTACGCAGAGATTATAAGTTCCGAGCCTTAATGGGTTTTTTCCTTGACCTACCTTATAGACTAACTTGCTGTGAATTGTTACTCACTTTTAATGAATTTTACACTTAACTGGATAGCAGATCTTTTTAAAGCACTTTAACTTCCTTAATTGACATAAACATTTGAGGTTATTAATTTGCGATTCCAATTTAAAGAAGTATATAATAAAATTGATTAAAATTATATATATATATATGCTTTTAACGTCAGAAGTTTCACATCTAATGATAAATGTTATAAACATTATAAGTTTTTTGCTTTAAGTAAATTAATGTTATTCCTTCGCAAGGATTTGTTTTCGGAAATTCTGTTTTATAATCATGCTCAATGAATTAGTAACACTATTCAATGAAATACCTTAAAAAACTTTAGATCCCTTAAATTTCGCTAATCTTTTAAAAGTCACGAAAATCTTGTTAAATCGCTTAAAATTCCGTGAGGAACTTTAAAATCACCTAAAGTTCGTTCAAACCCCTTAAAATTCCATGAAAAACTTCTAAATACAAAAATAACATAGTTATTTACACAAAAAGTTTAACATTACTGATTTCCGAAGAACTGTTCATTGTAAACAATTCAATCAGTAAGTAAAACTACTAAATAAATATTACTATAATTTATTCTTACTAATTCACTTTAGTAATAAATTATTACTTAGTATTTAATTTATTGGAAGTGTAGAAATAACTAATTAATTCAATAGTCAAATCGTCAAATATAAGGCTTATACTAATATAATTAGACAGTAGTCACGTTATGCCTAATTCAGATTGAGAGTGATTTCCACAATGAGACGATTATACTATCGGAATATTGTTTAAGTTTGAATTCATAAGTGGCAATCACAAGAGGATCTCTAAGAAAGTATTGATTACAGCCATGATGCACTTGAAGCCAAGCAAATAACAATCGGAGTTGGGCAATTAATCGATTGTTTGCCGGCGGAAAGATTTGCTATTTGGCATGTGTGATTTACAGATAAAGTTTGACGATGCAGGCCCGTATAGAGTATGTCACTTATAGTTGTCATCCGTGACTGAATTAACCTGTGGCTGCGTATAAGAGGCTTCCAAGAAGTATTCAAGATCGGATCGAAATAGTCCGACTGTCAACAGTTCGCGGAAATTCGCGACTTTGAGGCCGATGCGACTATTACTACCTGTACACATCAGCTATAGTCAAATGTTATTGCATATAGATACTTAATGCAATCGCATCAACGACCGTATGATTGCGTATGACATTGTCGTGACCAAATGCTAGACCGGTGAACCAGCTGCTCCGAATTACGGGCCAAAACATTGGATTGATACCCGGAAGCGCTGAAATAGAGCCACTTTCAACTCCAAAAAACTGAACCGACTTGAAACAGTTGTGATATGCATGTATGCTGCACATTTTTTTGTTTCTTATCTTCAAAAGAGAAACTTTTCATTGCACAAGTTCCTACAAGTGCCAGATTTTCGTAAAATTGTTGAAAAACAACCAAAATTTTTTAAGAAAAGAGAATGTTTGTATCGTCGATTTGCATGATCCTTCTGCCATCAATCAATCTTTGTTTACTTTTTGAGAACGAGAATGTTTTACATAAATAATTAATATCAATATTGTCTCAGAATCATTTTTATTTTCGATCAATCATAATTCCAGAGAGATAACAACATTTAAACGCTCCTTCTTTTTCATTCATTGTACACGCAGAAAAATGGATATTCAATTTTAATACACAAGGAACCCTAGGTGTCACCCTCCGATTTTCTTTGTTCTCACATATGTTGTACCTATAGTACTTGAAAAACTAACCGACACGTCTTTTTTCTTACGTGCCTAAAATGGTTTTTAGGGGGTAAAAACCACCCCCGAATAGTGTAGTACCAAACACCTATTTAATTGTTTCACATAATATAATAGTTAGGTGGTAAACTACCTCACCATAATTTTTATAATTATTCAAAATTTATTATTGTTTATTATTATTAAAGACTGTTTTCCTATTCCTTCATAAAATTTCTTAATGACAATTGAATGGAATCATAAACAAATTATTTGTATTCTGTCAGTCTCCAAACATTCATTTAAGACAATATAAAGTCTATCTAAGCAGTTATTAAAGCGTAAAAAATTGTTATGTAAAAAATTGCAGTTTTTCCATGGAAGGCTCTGGACATTTTGAAATGAAAACGAACATTTCCTCCCAATTTTTTCTAGGGTATAATTCAATTTTTTGACTATCTGTAGATGTTAAATTTAAATATCCATTTTTCCACCGTATATATTTTACACAAGATGCTGTTTATGCTAACAGTAATTTTCTAACACCAATTTTCGTTTCCTGATGACTGCATAAAAGTAGAAGCTGCAGATGTTTAATAAATGATGAACCTTATAAATTCAAATGCAGAAGTTTGATGGAAGATTAAAAATATCAACTCTATTGTTGTATTATTTCAATGTTTTATGGTATATAGAATGGGAAGTAATCATTGCAAAGATAGCGAACCTTTTTCCTTTCCGCAAAAAAAAAGTCTGGCACCATCATGACAGATTATAACATAAGCATGCGGCGACATGAAATATGATATGATTCTTGTGGCGAGTGACAAAAGTGATAATATATCGTACTTTTCGCATCCTTTTACTTGATTAGACAAACGCCTGTGTGGGGGAAAGTTTGTGAATGTAGGCGACAAGTGCAATGTGTTGACAAACCAACGCATACGGTGACAATCACCTTAACGAGTTCCAGAAAGGAATCTGTTGATTCAAGTTATGACGTTAGTTTCACATGTCTGTAACTCTGTACTCGTATTCTGTAACTGTAACTCATCATCTACCCTTCAGTCTTAATCCATTCATGATTTCATTAATAAACTCTGATAAAACATTGTTGACACTTGTGCAGCTCTCATTACTACAAACAATGGATACGAAAGGACGAAGAAACTATATTTTTCTTGTCGCTGCCCGAGTAGAGGGCCTTCCAGAAATTCGACAACAGTTTACTGGACATGGTGGTCTTACCTACCGGTAATTGAAATCTCTCGAGCGGTGTAGGTTGGGACAAAAAATTAATTATCGTAGTTCGTGGAACTTGAAAGAAGAATACATTACGCCTTATACGTTCACTGTAAGATGATCATGACTGTAACCTCATGCTACGTCTGAAGTATTGAATTTAAATTCCCTAAACAATTATGACTTTATTCAGGATATTTCCTTCAGTTCGACTAGCAACTAAGATCCTTAAAATTACATATTCTAATTCGGCAGATTCACACAACAATGTCGATTTCCTAATCTATTTAGTGGTTTTATACTTACTAATTGAATTGTTCAGAATGAATTTTTCTTCCAACAATCAGTAATGTTAAACTCTTTGTATAAATAACTTTGTTATTTTTGGCATATTATTTAGCTTTTAGAGTTTATTCAACAGATTTTTAACGATTTCCAAGGATTTCGAAGTATTATAAAGAATTTTTAGTTATCTCTATCCGACGTTAATGGATTTTGTCGAATTTTAAAGTTTTTCATGGAATTTTATTAACGGATATTAAAATATTTGTATGGTTTTCAAAAAGTTATGTACGTATTTTCAATAAAAAAGCTCGAAACTGTGCAAAGAACTAAAAATTATCATCAAGAGTAATTTTAGATTAAAAGTTAAACAAAATTCAGAAATTTTATATCTTTTAAAAGATTATTAAAGATTTTAAGATATTTTAAGGAATTCCTCTATATCGATACATATATCGATAAAAATTTGAGTTTAAACATAATTTTGTACGTCAATCTAAATTCTAAATAGATTTTAAATCTGATATTTTAAATATCAATATTTTCATGGGTTTTAGGAAAATTTGAAAGATTATCGAGGAATTAAAAAAATTTAAAAAGATCCTTATGTTACTAATGAAATTAGTAACTTTTTACTAATTTATAGTAAACTACTATTAATTAGTCAAATTTAACTAATTCAGATTTAAAGAGTATGGTAATACCTCTTTCTTAAGATAGAATAATAATTTCAGCATTTAAAACAGATTAGCAATTTTTGAAGCGTTCCAGGGGGGTTTTCCATGATTAATGACCAGGCCTCTTTTCTTAAACCAGGGGTCGTGAGTTCAAACCTCACAAGAGGCATATATTTTATTTTTTCTCAATTCTTTGAACTTTGGACTCAACTTGAATAAAAGTGACAAAAAAGAGTGCCTGGGAGACTTTAAAAAGAAACTATACCTTATGTAAGACATTACTCTTGAAAAAAAAAAAAAATTCTTTAGAAAATGATGAAAAGAGGTACTTATTTCTTGCTTGTTATACTAATTATACTCATATGCTATTATGTTGAATCTACTCTTGAATTGTTGAAAATTTCTAAGAAATTGACAATATATTATGTTTATATTTATTGTAACAGTGTCATAAATGTTTTGTCACGGTCAATTGCTATACCAGGTATATATGCATCACGAGATTCTCAGTGCAATTTAAATTCGTGAATCCAGATAATGAGTGACTTCATAGAACGAATGATTTTTTTAACCATGTTTGGCGCGAGGCAAGAGAAGCCTCTCATTTCGCAGAAGTGAATCTTTTTGATGTACATGCAAACTGAATCGAGCGTGACTTATTGCGATTGTACCGCGAACCGATCGGTTTCGTCGCCCGAAGGATCCTTCCCGTGATTCTCGGGACTCGATGCATATAAGCCCTGTGAAAAAGATTTAGTATAGATATATGCAGTCGCCTTCACGGACGTAAAATTACAATTTTCATGCGCCCGCGTCTGCAAGTTCAAGTTATATTGAAACCTAATTTATTGTTCTTTATAGAAGAACGTGAATTAGTTCAATTTTACTAATTAATAGTAGTTTCATACCAATGCAAATGGTGCGAAGTCGTTTACTCCTTCCCAGGCACGACATTTAAAGACTTTTAATAATAAGGCTACTAATTTACTTAGTCAAATTCCAACTAATTCAGATTGAAAGAGTAGAGTGGCATGAGTGGTTCGACAAGCATGTCAGCGATCAAGTTTCCCAAACAATTCCAGGAAGGGATGTAGCTTCCTGATAATGTTTATCTTCATTATCTATATTCCCAATCGCCATGCGAGTCCAACACTGCAACCACCGTTGTTAGTTATACCTTCCCCATATCCTATCCTCTTTTCTGCCCCTTCCTTTAATTTTTTTTCTTAAAGTCGAAAAGAGGCTTTCGACAAACTAAATTGCATCCGCAGATGTGCCGGCAGGGCCCCAGACGCAGTTGGACGCAATATGCCGTGAATTTCCAAGAAGGTGTTCCATAAATAGCGCGTATAAAGATCCATCCACACCGCGTGGTCGGCTACCTGGAATCGTGGAGTCATATGTATGTTACGTCCAAAAGACGAAAAGACTAGCATTTGGCATATCGTTACGACACGCGCGGATTTCAAATTTTAAATTCTTGATGCGCCACTAGCGACAATCTCGCGAGCGCGATCTGAATTTCAATCAGACACTTCCCAGAGACAATAATATTTTTGCCTCGTCGTCTTTTTCTTCTTAATAATAGAGACCGGATTCACGGTCGACGTGGCGTCATTATCGCTTCTTTTGTTCCTGGATTTCGAGGTAATTGGTAATTACCCGCCAGTGCACATGGAGTTCGATATTATAGTGTATGAGTTTTAAGTTTAAGATTCCTTTTAAATCCTTTTTCCCTCGCCTGATTCCTGGTGTGTGACTATGCCAAATCAAGGATGAATCATTATATCTCCTGCAGTTACGTGCCTCTCCATCATGTGCTTCTAGGTAAAGACACTGGTTCGTCTGCTGATGTCTGAGGTCAGGCATTCGTTACATTTCAGAATTCATTATCAATGCTGCAAAGAATTCTGTGCAGTATTTATAAATGGAATGTATTAATGTATTCCATTGTACACATAGTATGAATTTTATTGTATAGGGACACAGTAAATCTTAAGGATAATTAATGTTAATTATTAAGTTCAAGATCATTTTTATTTTGTCTATCCTATATACTCTCTCAATCTGAATTTCTAAGAATTTGACTAAGTAAATTAGTAGTCTTAAATTTGACTATTAAATTAGTCATTTCTACACTTTCTACTAAATGAAATAGTATAAGTCACTTATTAACGCCAAATTGAATTAGTATTATTAGTTCACAATGAATTTTATTGTTCTTTGAACATCAGTCATGTTAAACTATTTGTATAAATAACTATTCATTTTTTAATTAATAATATTAAGGGATATTAAAATATTTTAATGATTTTTAAACGATTTTATTAAGATTTTAAAGTTCCGTTTATAAAGATTTATAAATATTCTTATGACTTTTAAAAGATTTTTCCAAATTTTAACACATTTAAATATTTTCTGTACTTTCATATAGTTTCAGTAAAATTTATTTTTTGACTATAAGTTCTCAAATAATGAAAATTGAAAGCTGATGTAAAGAAAGTAGAGATTCCTTATGCCGAGACGAATCGATTGATCTAAATGATTAATGCATTTATTTGAAAAGTAAGAAGTAAAGTAATGGTTTTTTGTAATTTTGAAAATTTTGGTTTTCATCTAATTCTTATAATAAAGATAAAGAGTAAAATTTAACTAATTCAGATTGAGAGAGCAATTCAAAGTTTACTGTGAGATAATTTTCATCCATCTGTGCCTAGAACAAACAAGCTCTCTCTCTCCCGATATCTCAACGTCCATTTGTCCCTCGATTTGTTCTAATTTACTGCTAATTGCAACTGTTCGAGGTTGATAACTATGCAGAATACTGATACGTAATATATCGAGCTCTAACAATTCCCGCATATCACATTCCAGAAAGCGTGTTTCTCCAAAAGTCTTTAAAGTTTAAGGCCGCTTGCTATCGGTAACGACTTTCCGGAACTGGATATGGAAAGAGGGTTGGTTGAACGCATGCATGCATGATGTTCACCATTTTCTCCCCGCATTTATACGATAGCGGTCGATTCCGACGAAAACGTTTCTCAGAGCATCTGCGTAGGGTCCAAAACTTTTGAGAGGCATCTTGTTTGTGAAATGAGAAAAGGAGGAATATCTGAGTGCTCTGAGTTTAAAGGCCCTCGAACCCGATCATTATTAATCGGCGTGCTTATTCACGAAAATTAACTTTAAAATCAATCTAACATGACAAAAGGTACTCTCTTAATCTGAATTAGTAAGAATTTAACTAACAATAAGTAAATTAGTAGCCTTACATTTGACTATTGAATTAGTCAATTAGTATTATGAGTTGCTCTATGCGATTTTAATAGATTTTGTCATTTTTGGAAGTTTTTCATAGAATTTTATTAAGGGATATTAAAATATTTATATAATTTTTAAAAGATATTATGAAATTTCAAGATATTTTGAAGAATTGTAATAAACACAATTTTTTTCTTGGATTTTTAAGGGGTTAGTAATTTTAAGAAATTTTCAGGGATTTTGAGCGAATTTAAAAGATTATCGGGGGATTTTTTTAATTTTATTTTTTATTGTAAGTGACTTAAAGAGATTCTTATGACTTTTAAAGAACTTTGCGAAATTTTAAGGGATCTAAAAATGTTTTAAATATTTTATTGAATAGTGTTATTAATTCATTGAGCAAAGGGTGTTTAAAACATTTTGTTTGTCCTTGTTACTAAATGAAATTAGTAACTTTTTACTAATTTATAGTAAACGACTGCGCATCATTTGAATAAGTAAGAAATTATTAATCTTATACCATTAATGCAAAATAGGTTTCACAAAATCTATTTTAAATGGAAAATAAAGAAAATGGGTTGCTATGTTCTATATTTAAAATGAAAAATGAAAAAAGGATGTTTAATAATATTTACTTTCATTTTGAAAGCCAATAATAATTATAATTACGTAAAAGAATTATTAATATGTTAAATAAAGAATTCAAAATATTTCATAAATAATCTTTCGATGGGAGCAGAAAGATGGATCCAAGAGTCGTGTTGAACTTACAAAAAAGTTCTTTAATGATTGGGTAGCGATTTTGAGGAAAATTATAATAAATTGGATATTCCTTTATACATTATCTAACTTGTCTAGGGGCTCTAGGACAGAACTAAATAAATTCAAAATTCAAAATGTGTTTCTTCTTCCTATTTAATATACAAAATAGAAAATGGCATTTTATAATTCAAATACCTATTTGAAATTAATTCATTTGAAATTGTTACCCAACTCTGGAAAGTTATAAATCCAGGATTTTTTTTGATTTTTTTTTTATGCAGTTGCAGATATCTCATATATACAATATGCAGCTCCATACATACATATACGTAATATTTGTAATTCAGAAGGGAGAATGGATAAATAGGTTGGAAATAAGCGTGCAACTTCAGACAATGTCTGGAACCCTGGTACTTTCTGAGAAGACGCGGTCGATGGCACTTTATCGGACTTGATTCTCTAACAGTTCACCCTCTACAGTATTACAGCCGTATAATGCACAAGACATGATCGAATTGCGGGAAAAAATATGGGGCTACTTATATCATACATCTTCCACGATGGAAAGGGCAATAATGGTGCTTTTCAATATTTCATGACTTCAGAGTTCAATGTACAATTGCACAAGTCTCATACGTGGGTTAAGAGAGTTCAAAGAACAGGAATCGAATTATCACTATTTCCAGTCCCTAGGACAATGTATATATGATGAAAGGTCTCTGACGACTATTAACCGCACTTGTGGTCTAATTTTCAACTTTCAACCTTCTTGTGGTTGGGAATTATAACGACAGACCCGAGGGGTTTATACAACTCAGCCGCGATCGATTCTACACCGCAACTTCTAACTTCGAGATATTTCAGGAGATTGTAATGATTTCAGAAGATTTCACTGACTTCAAGAAATTTCAAGCAAATTCATGTGACTTTATTATATATGAATTCCAATGAATTCAGATATTTCAGGCAATTAATCTGAATTCATTAACTTCTTGAGTTAGTGATCTTAGGATTGGACTGAAGTATCAGACGTCAAACCTGACGAAACTTAGTTTTTTTTTCATTTTAACTGATAAATATGTTTGGCAAAAGCTAAAGGCATTAAACCACATAAAATTGCAATCCTTCACAAAAAAACGTTATGTAACAGTTATATAATAGGAATATAGGTTTTAAAAGAGATTTTTCTTTGTGATCTAACGAAAAAGAAATCTCAAACGCTTCATGTTGTAAACTATTAAAAAGATTCTCACAGTTTGAACCTTTCTCTCAATTATTTTCCGATGAATTTGCGCGATTTCGAGTTGATTACAAGTTCCTCATTGCGGTTTCTTTCATGTCAAAAAGACAGGATGCGCGGTCGATGAGATCTTAGAAAACTTAACTCCTACGGTTTCCTTGTAAACGATTACAGTATTCAGTCACCACGATTTAAGAAAACGAAGAGCAGTCGCTAGATAGTGATTTGGATTCGACAGTTAGTTACTGCATATTCTACAGAAAAATGCACAACTGACATATTTTCTCTTCTTCTAATGAACTCTATGCAACCTTTAATCATCCTGTATTGAATAATTCGCAATTCAGCTCGTAAATTACCTTGAACCAAACTTACATCATAGCATTTTTCCTTTCCATCATTAAGGCTTCTAAATTAAAAAAAAAGATTTCTTTCAACCACATCTGGAATTTAAAGCATCTCAAGTATATCCTCCTCTCGCATAGTTGGCTTTTTTTACACATAAGAAATCAGGACGGATGATATCACTCGCACTTCCACTGAGGGCAGTCACGATTCTAACGGAACCGATGTCACGACCTCTATGTTCATTAATTATTTCCTAGCATGGTAAAGTAGCTTCAGAAGCCAAAAGTCACGATACCGCTTCCGGTTCGTACCGCTCGCTTAATTTTTCTTTGAAATATGTTATCGGTTGACTAAGGATTTGATTAGATCTCCTTTAATTATCATTATGATTACGTGCACGCATTACTCGTGCCACGCATATTGGTTATTGATCGTGGCTATGATCTCCAGTGACGTTGTATAGTGAGGAAAGACGATAATCGTGATCTTGTATTCCAGGAATATTTTATATATATAGTCTGTTGTGCGTTGTGCGTGCTTTAGTTTTTATTTTGCACATCAAAGTCAAACTCGTTATCACGCTATGTGAAGCGTTTATACTTAGAATTTGGAATAATCGGAATTCTTCAAAGATTAGAAGAGTTTAAGAGTCCTATCTCACGCGTTTAATCAATAATATTTTCATTCACATGCATTCATCACTGGAGATAAAATTGTGGGATATACTTCTGAAAAGGTCAAACTTCCGATTTCCTTGAAACTATGTATTTTGATGCGCTAATTACGAATATGATAGTGAAAATTGGCGGAAATTTGATTCTCATTGTTAAATCATGAAGAAACCATAAAAATCATGGTTTTTTGACATTTTTTTTTCTACAAGTGATAAGTTATGAAAAAATCAGTCGTACATAGATTTTTATTTGTTATTTTGTAAATTTTGTTTTCTAGTTTTTAATATGATTAACGATGTCCCTTTAACATTTCCCTTTACGATATCCCTTTACCATTTCGATGAGATTTTTAACTCACTTTTGTTCGAT
The DNA here is from genome assembly GCA_032275145.1 of Synergus laeviventris. NCBI lineage: Eukaryota > Metazoa > Arthropoda > Insecta > Hymenoptera > Cynipidae > Synergus > Synergus laeviventris. Next base: position 194,030 of record JAUESI010000014.1, on the reverse strand, counting down.
ATTTACTGAGATAAACGGAAAAAACCAATTAGCGCATCAAAATACATAGGTATAGGTAGTTTCAAGAAAATAGAAGATTTGTCAGGTTGTTAAACAGTATTTTCTACAAAGAATTAAAAATTTTCCAAAAGCAAAAATAAATTCGCTGTTATTTCAGGTGTTTCCCGCTCTCAAAAATCATTTCTCAATCAATCTAATAGTAAAAAAAATGAGCAATTAACTTCTCTCTAAATGAAGAGTGAGTAATTAATTGAAAAAAAGCAAACTTTAGTCATTCCTGTTTTACCGGGAAAAGTGTTTAAGAAGAAAATAGTAAGTTTTCAGAAAAGTTGTTGAATATATTTATGTGGGTCCGACTTCCGAAGTATAGTATGTAATGCTGTCACATCAGAAACGATCGGACAAAATGCTCAGTAATTATAGTCAGTGCTCGCCTTTCCCTTTGCTAGTTGTGAGAATGAGAAATGTTCTAAGAGGAAACAATTATTTCTATATGAACCTCTAAGCTTTTCTCAGTACTTATATTTATATATAACGAGCCAAATCATTACAGGCCGATAGTAATATAATATTTAATTATTCAACTTGACCTGAAATCTACCAATTTCCAAGTAATACCATGAAATATTTACAATTATTTGAAATCTCCTGGAAGTTTTGAAATTCTTAAAAATATCTAAAAATTATATAAAATTTCTTACAGACTGTCAAAATCCTTGAAATCTCTTAAAATTTCTGAAAATTTTTTTTTCGAGTCATATTAACCAGAATTTGTCATTAACATAACTAGAAATATTTTAACCAGAACTTTTTTCTGAGTTAAAGAAAAATCATGAAGTTTTTTTTCAACTGGGTTTGAGTATCAGGTGCAGTTTATTATATATGTATTATCGACTGACAATCTTGATCAAACACCTCAGGACATGCTTCCCAGGTTGAGTCGTCTTCTAAGAATCACCCATAGCGTAACCCATTTCGCTTCTTGCATATTAATATCAGATTTATGGATTAAGATATAAAAGCATTCGTCTTTGGTGATTTTTTATCCTCACGTCATTGCTAGCAGAACAACCTTATGCTAACGAGTTTACCATTTTTTGGTATGATTTAGATTCAACCTGATATTGAGACTTAAGATTATATGTTTTATTGCCCATTAACGTATAATTTATTCGAATAAAAGCTTACTTTAAGTACACACATCATTTATAAATAAATAAAGTAACTGAAAGTTCAAAAGCTTATGAAAAATGAATGGAACTTTAAGGAATTTCAAATAATTGTAAATACTTTATGGTAATCCTAGGAATTGTAAGGTACTTCAGTGAATTTGATAATTCCTTGAAATTCTTAAAAATCAAATGAAATACCTTAAAACGGTTGAAAGTCTATTTTAAATATCTTACAAGCTCTTGAAATTTCTTGAAATTTCTTAAAATCTCTTAAAATTCCTTGATATCCTTTGAACAATCAAATAACTCCTTGTGTTATAAAGCTCTGATAAAGCATTTGAAAGACTATTTAATTATAAGCTGTACACCAAGTAGAATACCCTTAAATGAGGGGCTGAGAGTACCCAAAAGCGAACTAAAAAAAATTCAAATAAGATTCAAACCAAATTTTCCATTATATTTCACGAATGAAAATCGCTACAAATTATTGCAAATTGTTATTTGTACTTTATAGAATGATCCATCGAATTCCTGGTTGCATTATCTGATATCTACAATTGAATTACATGCCTGCGAATTATAAGTCATTCTCAATAATGTGTCTATTGTCTACAAAATGAATAGTGGCTAGTGGGTTCTCATCATGAATGATCAAGTCATTCTTCTAGCGAATGCAAAATGTCGACTCACGATAAAGAAAAGGTTGATGAACATCATGATAAGAGGTTTGGTTGAAGGAGGGTCGGAGTAATTATCGAGCAATTAGGCGATAAAAAGACGTATCGAAAAACAATTTCGGACGAGCATCTGCCAGCATCTGCCATAGGCCCAGTCCTTTTTCCTGTCCTTCCTCCTATATGTATATGTAGAATTCTATATGTATATGTAATATGTATAGTATAGTAAACTACAGCTGCCGACTTTTAATCCCTCCTTCGCTTTCAATTCAATTCCCTTGTGGCTTTAATCGTACCTGGGATCAAAGTTCACAGAATTGTACACATGGGTCTGACCCTGGTGGGTGTCTCAGTCCAGACTCGTTTCATCGTAGCAGAAATGCTACGACTCAAAAATACTAACCCTCGTTATAAGATATAAAGAGCTCTTTGATAATATTCATATTTATTTATAGATATATTTGTCAGTCCAAAATTGTTGTCGTTTTTTAAAAGAAACATTTTTACCAGTTTTTATAGATAAAGTTTCTGATGGATACTATTTTCAAGGGATTTTGAATAACTTCAAAAGAATTGAAGAAAAAAAAAATCAGGATCATTTCCCCGTGTTCTCCAGGCATCCTGTGAATCACATTGATTTTATCGTTGGTCTTTATTAAATTCAGAATAATTGTTAAAGGAAGTGCTCAGCTCTAAAAATATTCGCTGCTGAGTCCCTCTTCCGGGTAAAAAGTGACGAGACAAGCATGCAAGTTTTGCAACTAAATCGTTAGCGAGAACGCGAAGGTATCCCATCCTTAATTCATATATTTTCGCATGAGTCAGTATCAAATAGTATTGATCAGCTGATACTATTTTGCTAACAGTTACATTGAGACTTAAAGCAACATATTCTATAAATGTATATACGATGTTATTTTCTCTCGAATATTTATAAAAAGTCTCGCTCGTATATTTAAAGCGCGTATTTTGCATTTATCTTCGCCAGCAGGTCCGTTACTGACAAAAATGAATCGGAAAAGATGCTTTAATAAAATTAGCATAAAATTACCATAAATTTAGGTAGAATAGGCTGTTCCGGGAAAAAGTGGCTACCTGTAAAAGGCGTAACGTCACGCCTTAATCCGCTATGGGGCTTGGGACGGGAGCTAGCCTAACAAACTTCTAAATACGTTATTAATCAAAATTAAGTTAAACTAATAATCACATTCATGCGTGATTTCGTGAATCCAGCACTTTGATTAAATTCCAGGAGCTAGGAATTGGGCTCAAATTTCAGACGTCTCGTCTGACAATTTTTTTTACATTTATTATAATTTACAATATTTTTATCCTTGTGCACATTTTGATTGGTAATTAAACTTCCTGAAAGTGTTTTCGAGTACAAATGAATGTCCAATTAATTTTCTTGAGCGGAAATTAATTAAACGAGAGAGTCAACGAAAATTCGCACCGGAACGAGGTTTTGTAATCAGACAAAAGAACTTTGAAACAATCGACTCTATTGTAATGTATATAAATTGTGTGGGATGCTCGCATTTTTTAATAGCTGTTTAAATATGCTGGCAAAATTACAGGTAATTGAGAGGCCCTGCTGGCAACGGATGCGGGATCAATTTGAATAAAGTTCGCCATATCCCCTACAGTTTCCGACTTCTCAGAAATCTGTTAATAAAGCCAGGACAGATGCTGTGGATGTAAAATACAAAAGCGACCCATACAAGGATGCTGCCCTATATATATGTATACTATGTATAGTGCCATGGTATTGAAAGAGGTCCCTTCAATAGAAATTCCCAATCGCGTGTCTGACTCGCTTATATTAGAAAATATGCGACACTTTTTTACTAAACTACTATGTAAAGAATGCAATAATAACCGTCTAAAAACATGAATTGACAATTTTTTACGAAGTCGTATTTTATCAGATCATAAATTAGGGGAAAATGTGTTTATAAATAATATGATAATAAATTATTTATTTATTGTACTGTAAATATGTTTACCATTGAAGCTTTCACTATAAACTAGATAGATGTAAAGAATGCAATAATAACCATTTAAAAACATAAATTGACAATATTAAATGAATTCTGCTCTTTTCAGTGGGAATCTCGTGTCGATTCTAATAATGTCATTTCAATTTAAGAATTTGGCTTTCCTGAAACTTTTCCTCATTGAAAGCGTCACGCTCATCTTTTGCGTATATCCTGCTATCGCTACTGTTTTCGTCGAACTGACTGCCAAAATAGGCTTCTCAATGACGTCACTCATTTTGAAAATAAAATTAGCACACCGTATTGCACACTCTTCCTAAATGATAACTTGTTTTCGTCACATAGATTGTAGAATTTTCAGGCAATAGAAAATGCACACTTGGAAGTTTATAATTCATGTAAATAAAGTCAACGAGTTAATAACTGATGATTATAAAAAGTGATTTGTTGCTTAAAAGTCAGTTCTTTGTGATTTATATTAAAATTGCATGAGCACTTTGAAATATCCATTTGTATAATATTGTGTGGGTCGTGTGTATATGGTTCTAAGAAAATAATAATTTATTGTGAAACTTGTAAAATGCATTTTAACTCTAAATTAAGAATTGCAGTTTTTCGCCTATGTATCTTGCTGGAATTCTTGCCCAAGAAAATTCTTGCATTTGATAAAAAGAATATTTCACAATTGACGGTCTTGCTACGAACCTTTCCGCGAATCGGGAGGCGTGTATGACTATTGTGCATATGCCATACGTGTTTAAAGTCAGAGGTCAAGCGAGAGAAAAGATTAATGCTATGTTATTAATGAATGAAGTGCACTTCAAAGAAGTGAAAATGCGATAAGGATATCCTAGTGACAGCCTTACTGGAAGTACACTGATTAAAACCTTATCCCGTTTAATTCGACATCTATCCATATAGGTATCCGTTTGAATACCATTGTATCCCCAAGTCCATCTCAATTTTTTCCTTCGTAACAATTTATTAATTATTTCTTTAGAATTTATTCAATATCAATACTGTCTTCTAAAATGTATT